>JAVQKC010033611.1:0-25916 GCA_036025475.1 Philypnodon macrostomus
AGCTCAGCATGACATGACATGAACCTGTACTCTCGTCTCCAGTCATCCAATACCTCGTCTGCCCCCTAGTGTCAGTTAAACACATAAAACTTCTAACAATATCACATATTGTTACACCAGGTAGATCCACGCAGAGAGAGCAGCTCTGAAACGCAGCCAGAAAAAACGGGATCTGACAAATCATTTGTTTATCACTTCAGGCGTGATGTACTGTTTAAAAATGCTGTGCAATCGGCTAAAAAAGACTGACCTCGCTGTCTTTCATTGACCGTAAATAAAAACGCTTTATGCTCTGGTGAAGAGGCTTCATGAAGCCTAAAAGGTAATTTATAATGACAGTGAAGTAAAAGTAAGAGTAGAGTTTGTGCTAACATGTGCCAATCCTTTCAGTCTGGTGTGATCAGGGCACTCTTGGCCCAGCCACACTGGATACGTCTAGCGCTGGTGCACGTCTGCTAGCGTCTTGGCCACGCGAGGGTGGCCACACCGGCAGCGTGAGCAGCACCGGAGAGAATGTTTCTCTATAGAAATTAAATTCAAAAGAAAATATGGGATACATCCACTTATGCTATATTGTGATATATTTGTTTAAATAGACATGCATTTACCGTCCCCGTAGGCTGGTCAATTCAAACGCGAACTTTTTCAAAGTAAAAATGAAAGTTAAATTTTGACATTTATCAGAGTCAGTGATGTTTGAGACATCGGCAAAATAGCACGACATGCATCTTTTCTGTGTATTTATTATGGGAAACACGCTATGCTCACGTAAGTGTAAAAAAATAGGTCTAAGCGTTTTGACGCTCGCCTGACGCGCTTCTCGAGACATGGGCCTCGCACCACTTCGGGCTTCTATGGGGCGTAAAGTCAAACGGAGGCAAGGAAAGAAAAACACTTCCAGTGTGGCTGGAGCCTTATTAATCACACTGCCTTCACTGATACCACACTTACAAAACTGTACAATAGATCTGTGCTATTATTTAGCCTTGTACAGCCTTTAACATGGACTTTTCCTGCAGTTAGTTTGACAACATTGTGCACCCCTGCTGATAATAATGTCATGCTGTGTTGTTAACCCTCCACAGAAAGGCTGTCACAATAATACAAGTCTTGAAATGTTGAAGTGAGGTGTGTGTGTGCGCGCGTGTGTGTGTGTGTGCGCGCGTGTGTGTGGGGGGGGGTGTAGGTGTGTGTGCGCGTGCGTGTGTGGGTGTGTGACCTGGGCTGCGTCACAGCACGCCGCCGCGCTCCCTCCTGTTCCCTGTCAATGAAAGGCTGGAACCTGCGGACCACTCCAAAGCCCTCCCCGGTGCTGGCCAGGGGGAACTTCAGCATATCGATCGGGTCTGTGTACCAACAGATCAGCAAACTTTCAGTGTATATGCATGTGTTGGCTCAAGAACAACTTTTATTTTACAAACAGCCTTTATAAAATGTCTGACCTGCCTCCCGCTGGCACTGTGAGGGCTGGCTTGTGTTTATCTGCCACATTAGCTGGGAGGCCCATGAAGGGCACTCACAGGGGGGTCTGGTCGGACGATCTGAAAGTGGTGTTATCTGCAGCTGTTTAGAAATCGTCAAAAGAGCAGGGTGAAGGCTGGATCTATTGCCTTTGTGAAGATGGTCTATCCAGGCAAGGAGCGTCACATTCCAGGGCTCCAAAACCCCCCTATTATGAAAAGTGTGTTGGTATAAAATAGATGGGGGGAATCTGAGGAGCACACGTTGTATCCTTATGCCTGGAGGTGCTTTGTTGATCCATTTCTTCCTGAACAGCACTATATTTGTCTCCAGTAATGTGGCCGCCACAACAGCCACTCCGAGCTGGCACGGCCCGGAGCAGTGGTAGCGCAGGCGGACCATTGAAACATCCACCACTTTGTCAGGAGCTGAGGCAAACGCAATGAAATTGTGACGTGTTCTGTCAACACTGTGGGACGGGGTGGCTGAAATGACTTGTAACACATATAGTCCCTGGAGAAGAGGAGAGACAATTTGAATAATATGGATGTGAATAAGAAAGAAGACAGTATTCACCAGGAGAGCAGGTATTTCTACACAGTGTGACATTCCTAACATAAACATGGCCTGTAAACATAGCAATAGATAGAGTCTTACCATAATGATGGAAGCGGATAAATATCCTAGGGTAAAAGGGTATGTGCATTTCATTTTGTCTCTATGTTTGTGTGAAGAAGTCACTTAAATACCTAAATACTGCAGAGGAAGGAGTGACAGATATCCCAAACAGGTAGTGGCTGTCTTTGAATACACCCAGTGGCATGAAGCACAACCTGATATTCAAGTTTAAGAACTCATCCCATTTGCATAAGGGACTTTTAAAGAGCTACTAACCTTAAAAAGCCATGCTCGTGCCCTGAGTGACCTAATGAATGTGCCATATAGTTCAATCTGACTCCAATTCTATCACTGCAACTTACATGCATCAAAGCACAGTTTAACATCATTGATATGTTCAAGCCAAGACTATGCCATCACCCAACATCCTCTTTGGCCCACGCCCACGCAAGACTTTGAAGAAATCTGATCTGAAAACAGCCTGATATGGCAGCCAAAACTAATTACCCACAGACTACTGACTGTGTTTGCTTCAAAGTGTTTGGGGATCGAGGTAATGCTAACTGTTGCTGATGCACGGGGAGGATGATTAATGTAAGGTACGCTGGATGTCGTCCATATAAAGGGTGACGGCGAGCGAAATGAACCTATTCTATCACTATTCCACGCTGCTCCAACCTTCAAAAGTACTAGCATTATTTGAACTCAGAACTGACAAATAAGGACTGTATAGGGCTGTTCTTTGAATTCTAAAAACCAATGGCTTTACAGGAGCTATGCGATTACACTGAAGACAAAGTCAACTCTGGAGGTTTGTCATTGTTTGGGAACATGACTGGACTTAACGATGGCTTACCTCTAAGCCCCTTTAAGTTTTACATTCCAGCTGCAGAGTACTTAGAGGAGAGCCCACTCCAGTTTGGACAAATCAGCAGCACTCAGCAGAGCTCCAGTGACCTTTTCCTGCCGCACTGGTCCGACCTGACATCCACTTCTTCTCCTTCTGTCTCAGTGCCTCTGCCTTTCCCCATGGCCCATGGCACCACCACACTGGCATTCATCTTTCAAGGCGGCGTATTGGCTGCCGCGGACACTCGCTCCAGTTGCTCTGGCCTGGTGGCGTGCCCTGCATCCCAAAAGATCCTGCCCATTCACAGTCACTTGGTGGGCACAACCTCTGGGACCTCGGCTGACTGTGCCCTTTGGAAGCGCATCTTGGCCCGCGAGTTGAGATTGTACCAACTCCGCCACGGTAGACGCCTGTCCACGAGGGGGGCAGCCAAACTGCTCTCCCACATGCTTCACCCGTTCAAGGGAACCGAATTGTGCGTGGCCGCAACCTTGTGTGGGTGGGACGAAGGGGAACAAGCTGCTGAACGCCCCGGGGAAAATCCTGATTCACCGGAGTGCAAAGAAGTCACGAAAAGTATACAAACATATTTGGATGCCAGTATGGATGAGACTCAAAGTACTTTTTCAAATGAACAGCTGTCTTTTTCTAAAACATCTTCCTCTGGACCAAGTCTATTTTATGTGTGCAGTGATGGGACGCGCCTCCAAGGAACGCTCTTTTCAGTGGGCTCGGGATCCCCCTATGCCTACTCCATCCTGGACCAAGGGGTTAAATGGGCACTGACAGTTGAGGAGGCCATTTCGATCGCAAGGGAGGCTGTTTACCGAGCTACCCACAGGGACGCGTACTCGGGGAACTGTGTAGACGTCTATCACATCTCCTCAACAGGCTGGGCGAGGAGGCAGAGAGAGGATCTGAAAGAAGAATATTACAGAGAGAAAAAAAGGCAAAGAAAAGGAGGGCTGGATGGTGCAGGACGTGACTGTGCCTGAAACCCAAAGAAGAGAAATGCGGATGAGATTAGACAGGCAAACATAGGGGAGTATTTTGAAGCAGTGATGGCATCAGATATAAATTAATGAACAGGACTGGCAGTTGTTTCCTCCGGGCTGTTTCTCAACTGATTTGGGGGATGTGTATCGTTTCCACTAATCAACAGCTGATGTTTTCTTTTGTGGTGAGCTAATAGAGCGACGCTGGCTGGCATTTTTGATTTAGCTGCGAAAACATCATAAATGATTTGGGGATTCTCAGCTAATTACAGTTTTCATTGCTGTGTGTAAAAGAGAAAAGCAGAAGGACAAAGTTAATGTGTGGAAGCAAATGTAATCTGCCTTGAGCTGTTACTTTTGAAAAGGTCATAATGTACAGTAATGGGTGAGCGAATAAATGAAGTTGTAGCAGTAAAGTGTGAAAGAGTGAACTGATTTGTGTGGGCTGACAGAGATTTCTTCTTTCAATAAATCCATGAAGTTTTGCTGAACTAGTCTGGAAATGTTATAGTAAATTAAGTTAAAAAGGCTCAGATCCATTGCCCAAAGTATAAAACATCATGCTTAGAGAGGGTTTGGTTAATGCTAAAATTTGAGAGAACTGTCTGGGCAAGGCCTACTCCCACAAAACAAGAACTATGAAGACATAGTTTGATGACTTTTGTCTAAGCCTAGATCTCAACAGCATCACCTTTGAGCCATAACAACAGCATTATGCTTCACACCTCTCTGTTTACAATGGCTGATACTGTATGCCTCTGAAGGAACTGGAAGGCATTTTATAGGAAACAATATAAAACAGATTTGGACAGAAAACATCGCAGTGAGCTGTAATAGTCTAAACCTGGCAGTTAACAGGAGCTATGACTCTGTTCAGTCAGGCTTAGGATGGTTCTGACAAATACCTCACTGCTTCTGGATGGGTTTGTGCCTCCTCTGATGTGGTATGTGGAACTGTAGTTTACACAACCACATTTAATGTGGCTGTTAGTCTTTCAATATTGTCACTCTTTTTAGAACATAACTTTTTACCTATTTACTAAAGGAAGCAGTTGTGCTGTGCTTATCATTCATGTTGTTTGTAAGAACCAAAATGTTGTATATTAGATACAAAATACCTCAATCAAATTTGATGGCTCTTTGGAGGACACATACAAGATGCCACATTGTTTAACTAGAACATGATGTACTTTGCAACAAGTGAGCTCTTGAGAATTATTGACTTGTTTGTAAAGTTGAAAAGGCTTTGCTAGCCAAGTCAATTCATTGCAACTGTAAAATGCATTTTACTACATTTAAACAATACAGCATACTGCCCTCACAGAGATCATTTTGAGGCCTGTAGTTTGTCGTGTGGTGTTAAAAGCTGAACAATACAGCAACATAATGAGTACAATACCCTTGTGTATGTACTCATTATGTTGTTGTATCCTTGTTTTTGGAAGAACAGTTTCATTGCCTAGAAGCAAATCACCCATGTAAAAGTTACATCCTTCCACTGATGAGGGTCATTTCCAGTGGCAGTTTGGTCTACATGCCTTGTCACTATTAAATAAGCAATTTATTACAGCACTGGATACAAAGAGGAACAGCACAAAACATCAACACAGATTACTGCTATACTGATATGTTAAACAGGAATACAGATTACTGCTATACTGATATGTTAAACAGGAATACAGATTACCGCTATACTGATATGTTAAACAGGAATACGGATTACCGCTATACTGATATGTTAAACAGGGATACACATTACTGCTATACTGATATGTTAAACAGGAATACCGCTATACTGATATGTTAAACAGGAATACACATTACCGCTATACTGATATGTTAAACAGGAATACAGATTACCACTATACTGATATGTTAAACAGGAATACAGATTACCGCTATACTGATATGTTAAACAGGAATACACATTACCGCCATACTGATATGTTAAACAGGAATACAGATTACCACTATACTGATATGTTAAACAGGAATACAGATTACTGCTATACTGATATGTCAAACAGGAATACAGATTACCGCTATACTGATATGTTAAACAGGAATATAGATTACTGCTATACTGATATGTTAAACAGGAATACAGATTACTGCTATACTGATATGTCAAACAGGAATACAGACGTTTAGTTTAGTACGCTGGATGGTACTGGTCTATTCAAATGTTGCTTTATAGTTAATAGTCACTGTTCTCACGGTGAGATAAAAAAAATCTTTTGCATTTTAGTTCAAATAGCATTATACCAGTCTAACAGAACATTTTCGATCAGCCGAGTGGCACACCGTGACACCAGCTCCTGTAATTATTCAATGACTCTGCAAATGTTGTGGCAAAAGGTGCAGTGCTGTTTTAAACTTAAGCTGTGTCTCCTCCAATGACGACAGCACTCGCACAGTAATAAACCTTTCAAGGGCAACTGAACATATGGAGGAACCTTTTATAGCATACGGATCATGCCTCACGTCAAAATGTTGAAGCTGGCTTTTCCACATGAAATGAAAAAGCAATCCAGTGCACTTATTAATGTGTCTAATGTACAGAGAGCATTTTTCTACATGGGGCTCGTCATATAAAATGTATTAAAGGCAGACTTGTGTGATGGTGCGCATTATATCAACTACATCAGAGCAAGAGCCTTTGGAGTGCACTATACCTTTATGATTGACTGCTGCTTAGAGATTAGCTGAAGCTCTCCCCTGCTCCCAAACCCCATCCATAATTCCCATATTCGGAAGTTCATTAATAACAACGGAAAAACAAAGTTGTTCCAAGTTGGTGGTCGATTTTTTCAGAGCTGGTATCTATGGGAGCAACTAGGGACAGCAAAAATGATGAAAAGTTTTGTAGCTGTGCATATACAGAGGATGAATCTGACTGTATTGGAGCAAACAGTGGGACCTCTTTTGTCTGCCCTCTTCAAAGCTTTTTGTTCATTTTTGGCACTTTCTCAAAGGATTGCTCACTCCAGCTGAGAAAAGAGCAATAATACTGGATGTGACCAAAAAAAGTGAAATGTCACAAACCACGCTCTGTTGTACTAAGTCGTTTGGGAACTCGTTTCAAACTCTGGCAATTTTGACATATCCCAAACTACATTCGTTTTGTGTATTAATAAACCAGAGTACGCAGCTGGGTGCATACGATCTGACAGCTAACCTTTTCTTTCTAGTCATATCATGGCTTTACATAACCACTTGTTTAATAAGGCTTTCATGTTGCTTAGAAGAAAAGCCGGAATTCAGGAATGATCAAGAGACGTCATGTAAAAAGCAAGGCAAGCACTGATTATGATGTTAAAATATGCCACCAGTGCCAGCATGGGATTCTGCATTTAAAAAATATTTTCTTATTATCCCAATACAAGTTTGACTATTTAGCTACCAAGCATTTAAGATTCAAGATTCAAAGTGTTTATTGTCATATGTACAGTAAGAAACATGTTTCCCTGCACAATGAAATTCTTACTTTGCTGCCCGGACTGGATGCCAACAATAAAATAGTATATATAAAAGTAAAATGTAAAATGTTAAAAACTATGTACATATATGTGCTACATAAGCTGTTATTTAAGAGCTGCTATGCAAGTTTAACTCTGGCTTGGCAGTGACATGTGGAAAAATCTATATTGAACTCTATATTGAAGAAGACATAGAATAAGTTATAAAAGCCATGAAGTCAGCTTAGAGATGGGGCTTGACAGGGTGTGTATATCAAACTGTCTATTAAAAATCACGGTACAAAGCATCTTCATGCCACAATCACTTTAGTGGATTAAATATGCTATCAGAGTGGAAATTCATACATTCATGTATTTTGACATGCTGTTAGTTAGTGGAGCAGGGTACACTGGCACTACTGCTGAATTTTCATCTTTGGATTCATCCTTGGCAAGCACTTCTGGTCCAGCTTGTGGGCAGAATATGGGGAAATGCTCATTTGCTGCTGATATTATGCACACTGGCTATACTTAAGCAGATTACACATTATGTGACTTGAGGGAGAAGATAGCAGATTTTTGATTTGAAGACGGTTTGAGCATGACTCTTTAATGAATTGGTCATTTAACTTGTATTATGACCATATGTAGCATTTAGGTCACATAAAACGAGACCATAATGTTTTAATATCTTATTTTATGTCGTCTAAGATTCACTGTTTACACAGAAGCTATTGCATTTTAGACTAATCTTGTCAAAATGAATGTATTGAGCTGCAAAAAGCCTCAAAGCCGTGGGGTCAAATTAGGTCTAAACCAGGATTTTTATTGGACTAAACTTGGTCTAAACCGGATCAAAACCAAGACTAAACCACTTGACAATAACAGGTCTAAGCCATGTCTCAACTGAGACTTAACCAGATCTGAACCTATATGATACGGTTTATAGTTTATACCAGCTTATACTAGTCTTGATTTTGTTATAGTCACACCCTAAGAATCCTTTTGGACATCAGTATTTCTGGCTGATTGGAGAAAGGCAGCAGTTTGAACACAATTCCTGAAATGATGATTTATTAAAGCATATCTAGCCAAGGTTTAGGCCTATAGCTTTTAAGGTGGTCTGATTCTTAAAAGAAACGCGGATGAGTAGACCGTCACAGAGAGGCAGAGCGGTAGTAAGTGAGGGATAGAGCGGCAGGGAGCGCGAGTGAGAGACTTGGCTAAGTGGACAGACCTACATGAACCTCCTCGGTTCCTGCTCTTCCAGCGCTGGATCGTTTCAGCTCCAGTAAAACGCAGCGACTCAGCGGAGCACATCACCAACAGCACGGTAAGCTCTGTTAAAATACTTTTAAATCTTCACTTTCAATTCACAGCTCGACTTACCCGATGCGTTCATGGAGTCATTCATTCGTTTTGTGAAACAATAAGCCAGCAAACTTGGTCTTGTTTGGCTTTCAACAGAGAGTCGCTGAGTTGAGATGTTATTCTGCAAATAATATGATATAAATAGGCTATATAATGTAGCGGGTAAGACTAATTAGGCGCCAACATATTGCGAGGGTAATTTCAAGATACCACTCACCTGCAGCGTGCACACTTCAAACACGCGTGGACCGCTCGTGGGCATCTTCCGGACCCTGAGGTGTGTGTGTGTGTGTGAGCTAGCCCCCGGTCAGCAACATTTTTGGCACGCTGCGTTTATTGTAATAGTTACTCCAAGTGTTGTAAATTACATTGACGTTCATCAAGTAGGTCATTTATTTGCCGTGCACTAACAAGACAAGGTCATACTCCGGGCTGTTTAGCGTCTCTACTGGATATGCTAATGAGGTGTCCAGATGTGAGTGTGTGCGCGTGCCTGTACGTGACTCTCTGTGTGTGGCAAGCGCGAGAGCCCACGTTTTGAATGACTTGAGTTGAAGCAAACAGATTCTCCAGCCACTGTCATTACGTAGTTTTATACAGATGTAGGCTCTCATTTGTCATTATTAGCCTGTATTACATTAGGCTACGTTCCATTTACAAGTTCCCCACCTGTGTGCGTGCCTGTACGTGTGTGGCAAGCGCGAGATCGAGCCTACGTTTTGAATGACTTGGGTTGACAAAGCAAAAAATAGATTCGCCAGAATAATCCTTCATTACAGGCTAATTTTGGACACACGTATATGTGTGTGTCATAATTAGAATAAACGGATGTCATGTCAGACCCTTGTGCTGTCTTCTGTTGACAAGTCATCCTGCCCCTGTCATCTCTGTTGGTGTCCAGAAAGTCTCTTTCCATTTTAGTATATCCCCTAAGGAAAGAGGTTAGTCATTCCCCACTCTTGCCCTGTTTATTTCCTCTGTGCATCTTGGTATTTTATATGTGTGTGTAAATCACATACCAGTCCCCATTGAAAAGCCTAGATAATGTTACATGTAGCATAATCAGTGTGATTAAGTTGAACTTAATTACAAGCATTATACAAATTCACCAGCATGTAGACAAAAGATGTTCACCCTTTTTCCCAGCTAGACCATTTGCATCACATGACCCTAATACATTTTTGTACATTAAAATCAGGTTGACCAAGCACAATAATCACTACGTAGCCTATATTATGAACATTACCCATTGGTCACTCAGTGTTGTAATAACAGGAGTAAGTGGAAGGTGAATGAATGTTAGGAAGATAACTCTTATTAGGATAGTGGTCTGATTATACAATAGAATCATTTCAGTTTTCAGATGTATGGCCATCCTCTAGCAATAGTCTGTTTGGGTTGGACTATTCACACAACACATCCATCAGACACAAACCTATCAATCTGGGTGGTGGTTTGATGGATGGATATAGTTTCAACAGCAATATTCACTCTGTAATACACTGTAAACAACTGGGAGACACATAGATGCTGCTATTACAAAACACATTGTCCAACATTGTGTTAGTGTGAAGTAATGTATCGTGTTTTTGGTTCATATTAATTGTTGCTATGATTGGCTAAAATGGTGTTGCGTCATCAAATCTTCTAATACTGTGCTGACAAATGCTCTCGACATAGGCCAGGCCAAACCAGCCGGCAGAACACATATTAGCCACAAAGTTAGGAAGAGAATTACAGAACGCTCTGAAAATGACATCAATTCAATGAATCAATTACCTGGTTCTACTTAAACATCATACTTTCATGAATGTGGCTTAAAAACAGATTTGACCCAAAAGTAAACATCCCTTTTGTTAGTGTATATGTCTTGGGCTGAGAGCAGATCATTTGGCTTATGCATTCTGTACCATTGCAACACAAGACTGTACTAACTCAACCCACGAGGGAGACAAGATAATAGTTTTTGTGGGTTCTCTACCATTGTGATTCCCTGTACCTATAGGTGCTGCAGTCTCTACAAACACAAACACAACACTTAAGTCCTCCAGTCACAGTTATATGACAAATAGGTACAATTTGTCCGTGCAGTGCTGTCGCTTTGATATCACTTAAGGTTAAGCTGTCTGAGTGTCAAACCTTGACTTTAATGAACTGACTGATGTGCTGAGTAGACTCTCGTCACCAGTCTGGTTTGAAAAGGACTTGGGAGATTATTTTTTTACATGAGCAGGAGCAGCGGAGGACTGGATGAGAACTCTATATACGCATTAAGACAAATAGCAGAGCAGAAGAAAGCCTAGGACTAGTGATGCACAGATATATATCGGTTCAACATCAGTATTTGTGACTAATATCGGCCTGTACAGATGACTGATGTTAACCAGTTGTTTTAATAGGATCATATTTAGGTTCAGAAAGAGTCAGAGAAAGAAAAGCCCATTCAAAAGTCTAAATATAGGGACAAAATGAAGTAAATCTAATATTTATGGATTCATAAAAATATATAAAGCAGTTATTCATTTGTAGATTTCTTAAGTTTCATTAAACATAACTGACTGAACAAAATGTGTGTTTACAAAATATCGGAATCGGCCAAATTGGTAATTAAAATATCGGCATCGGCCAAGATATTCCATATTGGTTCATCCGATGGGCTTGGTATTTTTTCACGGCACCTTAGACACCACCTTCCCCTCCCCCACCTTTCCGTACTTAGTCCATCCATCCCTGTGTAAGAAGGCCCGGCATGCAGTGGCTATTTTTAATAAAAACCAAATTGCCTTGTTGCAGCCAAGCGACAGAGTGGAGTGAGACTAAAACAGCGATTTGCAATTTAGAGCTATGTCACCACTCCTCACTCTATTCCTCACACTTTCTTCCTCTTTCCCCTGCGTTACATTTCACACATATCTTATACGTCTGACTATAGACTAAAGACTTCAAACAACAGTGAATGACAAGTACTGCTGGCAAACGCGCTCGTGCCGCAAAGCTGGCACAGAGAAAATCTAAAAGCCTCACAAACCAGAGTATGCTAATACAACAACAATCCTGAAGACAACAGTGATCTTGAAGAAGTATATTTTTTAAAGTTCCAGGATGACAACAAGCTAGATGCAGGAGCTTACCATTTCTGAACATGGAAGCAAGATTGGGGTGTGCTGGTGTAATTGGAGTGCAAAAATTACATTTTGTGTTATGTGTCAATGAGATACAACATAATGCTTCTAGTGATCAAATGTTCTTGAGTTTTTAAAGTAGGGCAGTGTCTGTAGGAACAGAATAAATTGGTTTTCATGTGTTCGTTAGTTCATAAAGGCATATCGACTGGAATGTATCAGAAAACGTTATGGTTCATATTATACAGTTCTATCAAAAGAGCATGCATTAGTAGTATGCACTATAGGCTCTCTCCCATCTTATTTGCATTTAAATTAATCAAAGCATGTTTTATATGTAGTGCAGTTAGTCAAATTCAGCTCAAGCTGTTGCTTCTCAGGCTGCTCTTTTGTTGCCACAGCTACAATATTGGTCGCCTCAATGTAGAAAAGCAGATTATGCCAAAGAATGCCTTCAGCTCATTTTCTGATCTTAAATATTTCACTGTAATTCTACTCTCAATAGAAATGCCTTCATTCAGAGTTTATTAGATTTTCTTTGAGCTTTTTGCACATGCACCTGTGACTCACGGATGGTTGGATTATGTAAGTGTATGTCAAAAGTGGAACGTAAACTAGACTACATTACTTTTTTCTATTGATTTATTTATGTGCAATATATCACAAATGTATTATTATAGTACAAGAAATTAAATGTGTCTCATTGATGTTAGTGTTTTCTGAACTTTCATGACATTATGGCCAAATAAAGTTTCATTTTTATAATTCATGGTGATTTACACCTAGTTTCTTCTGAAATGTGAGAATATAGCCGTAAGTTTTCATAAAAAAATAGACATATTTATCATGTTTTATGCTCAAGTAATAATTTTGTTGAAGACTCTTTTACCTATTCCGGGGGGAGGACAATGACCACACTGACACTCTCACATTTAGTCAGTCGACTAGGAGCAGTTTGGAGTTTTTGGACAATGTTAAAAATGGGAGAGAACCCACAGCAACACAAGGAGTACAAATCGGTTCAGTTAAGTTTGTCAGTTAGCGCTCAGATCTAACCCACAACCTCCTTGCCTACCGCTCTGCATAATATCACTTTTGAGTACTTTTACTTGAGAAATCTGTGTGGTTGTTGCACATGTAATGAATGCCTGTATGGTATTCAGATTCATCAGAGGAAGATTGTGAGGCCCTAGGTGATGGATGCGGGTGAGTCTTGTTAAGCCGCTGACAGATTCCAGTGCATCAAGTTTTTAAGATCAATGGCTGAGGTCTGAGTTAAATACTAACGAAATTCAGATCATTAAACTTTTGGGAAACGAGGAATGGCCATTGATTAAATTATTTATGAGGCTAATTAATCTCTTCAGGGGGACTTCTTCCTCCACCGGGCATTGAGGCATGGGAGACCATCTTTAGGGATGGCATCAATCAACTTGTGTTCGGGCAATTGTGTGTGACAAAGAACAGTAAAGTACCTGAGCTCCACCTCGCTGCCAAGCCTTCGGGCGGCAAATTAATTGAAAAATTTTAGGACCGTGTTTAAGTTGGCCGGAATGGGGTCGATAAAAACGGACCCAAACACAATTAACAGGCAATAGCAAAGAGGAAAATAGGAATAACAGCAATATTCTATAAAGACTGGATTTATCTAGTAATTTGATACAAAATGGTAATTAAAGGTTCAGTGTGTAAAATGTTGTGTTATAGAGGTGAACATAATGAACACACCAGGACTGCACAATTAATATCATTATTCTTTGCTTAGAATTTAAATCCAATTAAAATTTACAATTAGATCTTCTACGGGACAAACCTGATTTGCATTTTTAAATAGTTGTCCAACCATAGCCTAAGATCAAACTATAATGGACGGTATAAACTTTCTTGTTTAGGGTAAATGCTTGTTTACCGCCAAAAAAGACATAACAATTTTGCAGGACTTGTAGAATACATCTTTAACTGCGCGCACACAGCCTAAGGAACACTTTTGTAATTGCAAATAAAAAAAAATCTACATTTAAAGCTTCACTGAACCTCTTTTTTGTGTCCTTACTGTTTTCTGATTATTTTGCTTCCAATTCTCAGAAACAACAACAACAAATTGTACATGTTTCTGCTAGATCTATGGAAAACATAAGTACAAAAAATCATGTCACTGCAGGCCCACATTATATATTCACATTCAGAGATTAGCTTGTGAATTTCCCCACTGTGGGATCGATAAAGTTTGTTTTATCTTATCTTAGATGTGATAGTGCAGTTTGCCATTTTGTCAGGGTGCTGGCCATGTTTGTATGCAGCGATGAGGTCCACAGTTTCTTCTCTTTTTTAAAAACTATAGTTTTCAGACAAAGTGGCTAACAATTGTCAGCAAGGAGAGTGTATATTTGAAAGGTTTGTGCGTTTCAACACATGCATGTATAGGTGAGTGGTTATCTGTCTGTTAACCAGACCCTGAAGGTCATTGTCCAAGGCCCATAGTTGTTGAGAAGTAGACACTGAATGAATGGGTATAGCGTTTAATGTTTATTCGAAGTGTTGTATGTCAAATGTTGTAAAATGAACAGGCCTTTGTCAAACATTCAGTTCATTCAGTTTGACCTCAATATAGTACAATTCTGCATACTGCCTTTCTACAAATCAGAACTTTATTGTAATATTTCTCACTTGTTTTAGATCACTCTGAGAAAGTACAAATGTGTGCCACAATGTTCTACACTCACTTCTCATAAAGATAATAGGGACTGTGCCATATCTCCATTGATCTTGAAGTAAGTGTTCCATTTTAATTAACAGTCAAGTTTTACACTAATTATGTCTCTTTCCTCAGGTTGTTCCCGTACAGTTGTGGCAGTATGTGCGCTCAAACTCATAAAAGATTTCAGAAGCATATCCAGAGAGACACTCAACAGCATCTCAAAAGCACAAAATGGACCATCACAAAAGCTCGCATCTGATCAGCTGGTCTTTGAAACCATCCCAGCAGTGACCCTCCAGCATGGTTGCACATATTGTTCTTCTCCTCTTTCTATTTTGCCGTGAAGGAGAGGAAAATGGCATTTCATTAGCTGTCAGCCTTCCGGAGCGGGACCATGATTTGCGGCTAATATCCAGCAGCAGACAACAAGATTTACCTCATCAGAAGTTCTCAGACAGTTCTCTTTCTTTTGCATTAAAGGGTGAAGCAGGTGGAGTGAAAACATCTGCAAATCTGTTTTCTCACCCAGACGACAGAGAACTAAACGATTACGACTTCAACAACAAGCTAGCGAGACAAATAGAGGTACTTAAACGGCCCGCAACGACTGCCAAGGCACCGGTACCTAAACATGGTGGTGAATTCACAGCAAAACTCAATATAGAGGTGGGAGATGTAATTAATAACAGTAGTTCAGAGGAGTACCCAGGCATTCATTTGGAGACAGGTGCCCACGTTCTGCCTGAGAAGACACAGGGAAAGTGGGTCAGAGATGGTCAACGGGGGATGGCTACGCCACCGGGCAAACCACACTCGAGGCGAAAGAGGAGCTGGCTGTGGAACCAGTTCTTTGTGATCGAGGAGTACCGAGGGCCCGAGCCAGTGCTGATAGGACGGGTGAGTACACAGTCACAATAGGCACAGTGGTGGTAATGTGGTTATGTCATGTTACTGTCAACCCCAAAAGATATATGGGCCGTTAGGGATATAGAGTTGTCCATGCGTATTGTGATGTAATCAGAGAGACTGTTGGTGGCGGAGATAATAATGCTTCATGTTCAGATTGATTCATTGTTTCCCATTTATTCTGAATAATAGTAATAATGACTTAGATTCAGATTGTGCTTTTCGAAGTGCTTTACAACTTTACAACCAATTTTAATCCACTCCACACACACTGATGTTGGTAAGCTACATCTGTAGACACAGCTGCCCTGGGCCATCTTGTGCCTATGGCAGTTCCACCCACCAATTACACTAACACATTCATACATAGGCAAGGTTTGTGAAGTGTCTTGCCCAATGACATATACATATACATTATAAACCTGTTGTATTTACCAGAGTGATAAGCTATCCGCAGAAAGGTTCAGAAAGTGCTTCCACAGGCACATGTAGCATCATTTTGTACCAGTAGAGGGAGTTCATTGAGCAAACATTTATCTGAAAAATCTGCATTTGCTGAGGTTTTAAAAACATGGGTGGCCGTCTTGGTGTTTGTGTGCTGACTTTGCCATTCAGTGATTTAAAAATTTAGGCCGTCAGCAAATAAAGCAGAGGGGCTGTCTGAGTTTGTGATTCCTTAACACATATTTACTTATCTTATTCTATTACACAGTGAGCAGTTGGCCTCACTTGAGAACTCTGCATTCTGTATACATAAACTATACACTTATTCAGTTGCTGCATATAAACACATACAAACCTTGTCTGTGTATAAGGGCAATTAAGAAAACACCGCAATCTTTCATTATTTACAATCAATGTTAATTTGCTAAATATTGATTTAAGGTCACCTTGCTCAGCCTCACACACAACACTCCATAGAGCACCTGAATGAACAGAAACGCTTCTCATTTCGTCATAAACATCACTTACTCTTAAAACACTTAAAAACATCTTTGACCATCACTTCCTGTTCCAGATTGTACAACTGCCCTGTTTGGACTAACTAAGACTTTAATGGACATTTCAAGCCCAGAGCGATATGAAGCCTTAGGGCACTTATTAAATTTTAATGGTAAAACTCATCTTCTGGTCCATTCTCTGTTTGTTTATAGACCTACAGCATGGCCCTGTGGAGCTGACTAAAGAAAGAAGTGGTTTTAGGTGCAGAATAGCTGGCTGAGGGTTAACCACCGGAAGCTGCCAAACTACACACCCTAAGTGTATGCAGACAAAAGCCTGATAATCAAAAGAGAAGGCACTTTCAGTAGAATAACTGGAGGTGATTGGACCTACTTTCATTTGTTCAAGCCAATTATAGATTGTCTGAAGTAGCCAAATAACAACAACAAACCTGACATGTCATCAGACAAACATCCCCATGACATTACATGCAATAAATTCAATTCAATCCTCAGATTATTCTGCCAGTTTCATTACAAATACTGGGATTGTTGACATTGGTGTAATAATAAACTTGCAATAGATGTCACTAGTTTGCAGAAATGTTCCACTCCATTCCATCCGATTCGGTTGTGGCAGCTGGATCACCTCCAGTTTGTGAGCGCAGGTGTAAAATCCTGCTTGTATCTTGTCATCTCCTTCCCCGTCTCCACACCAGCAGCAGCAGCAGCCTTCGGTCGGTGTTGTAACATGGGAATATGTCTGAAATGATCTCATCCACACCTGAACTATTCACATACCCCTGGGGTTTTTACTTGTAGCCTTTCACAGTCAGGTGCTCCCCAGTACTAATGCAACTACTGGCAACCGGCTCTATACTCGTACACTGGATTGTATGAGCTGGAACGCTAACATGGACCACTGCCAAGCCACTTTAGACCTAGCTGTATACTTTATAGTGACAGTCTAGATTGGATTCTTACCCGTGCAGTGTACACCTCATAAATGTTTAATCTCCTGCTTGGTTTGTTATTGATACAGTCAGGGCGGGGTGTTGGAGCAATCAGAGCAGACACCGCTCGTTCCTCTCTCAATGTTTGGGGAGATGTTGATTGTCATCCATTAAAACTATGGGGCGAGACAATATTAGAAAAACATCTGGAGTGCGATAGTCTATTGTTATAAAGATATGACTTACTGTATATATTTGTGTATCCTTTAAGATATAGCAACTTGAATGAGAAGACTCTTGATTTGCTCATTTAAAAACAGATGTATATCAAAACCTAAAGACTAAACCAGGAGTTAGTCAAAAATGGGTGTAAATTATGACTAAAGGATTAAACCATGACTAAGCTAGAAGTAAGGCTGAATCAAGACTAAAGTGTGATAACACTGTTGATACAAGTATTGCGTTTCCGATATTGCAATAACAATACATTTGCCATTTATTGTGCAATCCTGAACAATTATCACTTAATGATATGGCAAAAATATTTTTGGATGTGGTTCATTCAATAGACAATGAATAGACACATAAACAGTTGGATTGTCTTAAGTCCCTCATCTAAATACATTTATGGGAAAAAGAGAAACCTGAGGGAGAACCAGGTGATGGAGGGATCCACTCCCAGGACAGACAGGCTATAGATGAGTCTAGGACTGATGAATGAAGTGCTAACAGAGTTCATGTGTGTATGGATGCAGGTTTAGGGAAGAGCATCCGGAAGAATGTAAGGGAGTTGTTGGAAGAGTCCAGGAGGGGAACACCATGGATTGGAATAGAGGTGGTCACCGAAGGTCATCACTGGGACTATAGCAGGCCAGGCATCTGAAGCAGGAGGGAGGACCAGGAGGGGTCCACACTTCAATGTTTTTTCTTATGTTTTCCTTCATGGCAAAGAAGTTAGTATTTGTTTTCCGAAAATAGAAATGGTCGTGCCACACATTTTCAAGGGAGATTTCAAGGGAGCTACCTATCATCAGTTTCGATTCACACTTGACTCATTTCAGAAGTGTGAATGTGATAAATGTGTCGGTAGGTGCACAGGGGTAGTAGAAAGACCAGTTTTACAGAGGAAGAGTGACAAAGCAAAGACAATTTCCCCCATTTGGTTATTTGGTTGAACTGGGCGGACAGATTTCTACCCCGCAGTGAGAGTGATTTTCCATGCTGACTGAAGCGCAGCAGGATCGAGGTAGCAATTAAGAGCGTGTTGGAGAGAGGGACCAGGTATAAAGAGCGGCACGACAGAGGCACAAGCTGTGACAAAGATGTCTGCTGTTGTGAAATCGGGGGGATCAGAATCAGAGCTAGTTTTTGAAGCAAGAATGAGTTAGAGGGATATGGGCGCTGGGATGAATAAAAAGTCCCAAGACTACTTATCTTGCAGTTTGTAGAGTGGGTGTGCTATCACGAGTTGTTTTAATCTTCAGCTTCATTCGGCACCGCATCCACACTGAGTATACACTAATCTAACATTTTCACCCAGTCGCTGCCTCTATTTGCTGGATGTGAAGAGGGTGAGAGCTGGAGAGCATGTGAACATAATGGTGTGTACATATGTTCAAATAATACTCATACGCATTTATATTTAGTTCATCCATGTATTAAACCCTACGGTTTAGTGGTAATACCATGTTTATAAAAAACATGTATGTCAAAATACAGTACACATGATGTAGTAGAACATAATAATGCTTTACATTTGTATTGCACTTTGGGGTTTCTCAAAATGCTTGAAAAAGTGAAATTGAGTGAAAAAAAGTGAATTAATTATTCATTTCACAATCACACACTGGTAGTAAGCTTCCTTTGTAACCACAGCTGCCCTGGGGCTGACTGACTGATTTGACAGCCAATGTCCACTTCCCCTAAGTCAGATTCATACATATTCAACAAGGGCATGTCAATATTCTGATTATTGAACAACCTGGTTTACCACCTTTAGCCACTGCCACCCCTGCAATCATTGGCTTCTGGATCTGGATCCATAAATTATGTGCCAATGTTCACATATTGTGATGGACTGATCCTAGCTTGTGTTCATGTGAGCCTGGGAGACCCCAGCAGAGGCTGTGAGTAGGGCTTGGGGCTTATGAAATGGGGGAATAGAGATATGAAAGATGGAAGTGAACTTGAACTGAACTTTGATCTTTGGACGTTTCTTATTTTACTTAAGTCTCTGGTTGTTTTGACATATCTCTGTAGATTGTGTTACATCTTTGCAGCAACACAACAATATGGATCTAAAACAAAGTCTTTCTTTCTTCTGGGTTGGGTTGCCACAGTAAATTCTCTTCCTTCAAATTTGCAGAATAAGGAGTAAACTATGACCTCTTGTGGCTAGGAATAAATAATAATAACACATTGATAGCATAGCCCTCATCATTCTTTTTGAAGAGTAATTTAAGGTCCTTGCCTGAGTTCATGTGAGTGTGGGAGTCCCCAGCAGAGGTTGAGTGAGTAAGCCTTGTGGATTATGAACATGTGCAGATGCGCCTTGAGGCTAGAGAGATGTGAAGGTTCCTGGTCAGAATGCTCCGTGTGATGAAGGCTGAGTAATCTCTTTAGCTTTCTATTTCTGTGTCTTTGGCCTTTTATCTATCTCCTTGTTCTAATACCCCCAGTGCTATTAAATACCTACAGTATATTCTTGCACCAGAGAGCAGGGGGGTAAGAGGGAGGGGGAGAATGGTAAATGTAGCAGATGGGGCTTCTGTGTCACCGAGGTAAGTAAGAAGGGACACAAGAAATGGAAAAAAGTGGTTTAAAAGGTACAGCGAAGTCAGGCCGATGGATTTACAAGAAGAAGGGACAGATGGAAGAGATTTACAGATGGATATAGCCTCTGCCGAATGCATCTGTGGACACGCATGGCCACAGAACAGGCCTCCATCAAGGCATTACAATTGTATGTTGCAATGGTGAAAAACCATGTTTAAAAATGTCTATTCTAGACATTGATCCAGGTCAACTCCAAAAATGCCTTTCCCAAATTTGTGACCTTTTCTGAAACATTAAAAAAAGACATGAAAGTCAGAAGTGATGTTACATTTTGGGCTAAAGTGGCTGCAGTGGCTCAGGTCGTCCACTAATCAGAGCATTGATGGTTTGAGTCATCCTCCAGTTCATACTGCAAATGTGACTTTAGGCAAGACACGCCCCCTGGCTTGCCTACTATGACTGTGCTCACATGACTGTGTTTTTTGGTGGTCAAAAAGGCCAAGCCAGCTTGTCCTGGGGCAGCTGTGGCTACAGAGGTAGTTTACCACTACCAGTGGATGACTGTACAGTGAATGAATAATGGACTCAAAGTAAAGCACTTTAGATGTCTTGAAAATTGACATAAAAATCAAAGCAATAACTATTATTACTACCGGATTTTTTTTTTTGCTCATTCCTGACCTTCTGTAAATCTTTACAAATAACATTTTTTTTTAACAAATAAGCCAACCATCTAGCACAAGTAACAAAATCAACACTAACAAAGACTGAACAGGATTATTGTACAATTATTTGACAGATTGTGAATCTGTCAGGTATAATTTCTGATGATAATCTCAGGAAACATCACGTAACAATGTGATTTTTTCCCTCCACCATAAGCCCCATTGCAAAACATGTCCCTGTCCATTCTGATATGGCTTAAACCTAACTTTCCCATTGGCATGTTTGGTCCAATGAGCCTGAGTATGCATCAGTAGTCATCCCTGTCCCATACGTATGTATCTTCCACACCTGGTGCCATTCGGTCGCAGACTCGCTGAGCACATCTCAACTTAACATAAATCACCCATTTGCGCATCATTTCTGCCACTCGCCAGACAGATAGATGGCTGTTAATGAGCGATACCTGAATCAGCAAACTGCGCGTCTAAGTGACATTGCCTCAAGGTGTTCCAGTAAAGTGACTGAATGTTTTTTTTTTCTTGTATTTTTAGCTACACACAGATATGGATAAAGGTGATGGCAACACAAAATACACACTGGAGGGAGAAGGAGTGGGGTCCGTGTTTGTTATTGATAGCAACACTGGAAATATACACGTGACCAAATCACTGGACCGTGAAGAGAAAGATCAGTATCGCCTCATCGCCACAGCAACAGATCGGGAAACGGGACGGGCCTTGGAACCCTCGTCCGAGTTCATCATCCGGGTACAGGATATCAACGACAACCCGCCCATCTTCCCCAATGAGCCCTACCTCGCCACTGTCCCGGAGATGGCCAACATAGGTAAGCAACTTTTAGGGTCACTGGCTGTTAAAACATGCAACAAATGATACATATTAGTAATATTATTGTACATGTTTGGGTAATAGTTAGTAAAAAAAAACTGGGCTAAATGCTTAGTTTTTTAACCAAAAGAGTATTCACTGTCCTCAAAGCACAGTGCACATAAACATGAATCTAAAAAGGATTTTATTATAATGCATTTAAAGTACATTCCGTGATTTCACATGAACGTCATACATCCCTCTAGTATATGTGGAAACAACCTTATTGAGGAGACTATTGTCAGTGTAAACATGTCAAAAAAACATGCTGTACTATCTCAACCAATTCCATGTCAGGCTTTATTTTGATACTCTAATCCAGTGGTTCTCAATCTTTTCACACAAGTAAGTACCAACCAAATATTTGGCTTTCCGAGTGCTCCTTCATTGAAAGATGCCTAAATCAAGACCAAGACTAAACCAGGTCAAAACTAGGGCTAAACCAGGACTAAACTAGGACTAAACCAATCCAGGTCTAAAGCAGTGTTAAAAAGGGACTTTACCAGAACTAAACCCATGCCAAACCAGGTGTTAATGGAACTAAATCAAGACTTGAAGTGAGTACCACCAAAAAGAGCTCACGTACCACCAGTGGTCCCCATACCGCAGTTTGAGAACCACTGCTTTAATCTGTTTTCTGCTATACTTCACAGGCACTTCCATAATCCAAGTGACAGCCAGAGACGCAGATGATCCCACTTATGGAAACAGTGCACGGCTAGTGTACGCCATCACCCACGGCCAAGACTATTTCTCAGTGGACCCCCAAACAGGTCTGCAGCACTCTGTCACATGTTCGTCTCTGATCCTTGAAGCTCTTTACCAGATTGTGCCTCTTGAGCTGATGATGATTACTCTATCCCAGTAGTCCAGTTACATATCATATGTTTTGCCATATGTCCACGCAGCCGACTTTATATGAATCTCTTTGATGATCATTTCAGCAATTATGTAACAATTCTAGGTTAAGTAGATAATCTGTCATAATAATTATTTTACTTTAGTCCCTCCCCTGGCTTCTACAGCAACATCAGATCAGATTTTGTGGGATTGACCAATAGTAACGTTTTATTTTAGACAATTAACAGACTACACTTTTAACAATATAATTTGGTCTTTCCCTGTCTGCCAGGAGTATTGCGGACCGCCGTACCTGACATGGACAGGGAGACCCGGGATGAATATCTGGTGGTGCTCCAAGCTAAGGACATGGGGGGGCATTTGGGCGGATTATCCGGGACTACCACAGTAACGGTGAAGCTGAGCGATGTGAACGACAACCCCCCGCACTTCAGACGCAGTAAGCGCGGCTCTTATCAGACCACCACTTAGCTGTCTGCTCCTTTCAATCTTACTCACTGGTGACTGTGGTATGTGCATGTGTGTGTGTGCGGAGAGATTAAAATGATGAAACATCTTGTCATTGCATTCGTGACAGCAGTCTGATATAATTTCCCTCCTTTGGGCCGCAGTCGACTTGACAGGTTCGAGATAAGATGCAAGCTCCAGAGGAAGGCTAAAAAGATTGTCAGGCCCCGGCTTTTACTCGTTTTCGTTCACGCTCTATATCTAATCATTGTCTTAGCATAGATTGCGATGGAGTAACCTTTGCTGAGAAGACTTTTTCTCTCTTTTTTTCTTCATTCTGTTTGGACCCCGAGGTTCAAATGGACTGCGCCTTGATGTAGAAGAGTGAAAGATCATGTCCATTTTTTTTCTTATCCGAGCTCTTTCCCTGTTCCAAGTTATTAATATTTCATCGTAAAGTTCAGTGCTTTCTGCTTCAATAGACAGTAAAATCACTGCAGAATGCATCTAACACTTTGAGACATATACTGCCTTTCTCTATATGCGATCTCTCAGTTCCCTTTTTTACCCTACTTCTTCTTCCTGACAGTCTCCGCTTAGTGCCATTCATCTTAATGTTTAAAACCCTCTCTCCTTGCTGTGATGTATTGTGCAGCAATACAATGCTTTATAATAGGAGCGATTTAATATTTCCAAATGCCTGCCACGTGTTATTTATTTACCAATATCGAACTCCATCATCCACAAACACCAGCGTACTCTAGGTAATTATTTTACCTTTGCCAATAACACCACTGTTTAAACAACCTCCGTATTTAGTATGCTCTTTGTATGCATGGGTGATTATATGGGAATATTCATACGATAAACAGTTGCCGGTGCTTCAAAGTGGAACTGCACTGATTTGAATGGTGTGTTTACTGTTGTAATATAATGAAGGCGCATGAAATGACCTGTTAAAAATCACTGGATGTTTGGCGTTCCCAGGGGGCAAGTGTAATATGATTAAAAGAAAGACATGGGAATTATCACACACATGACTAGCTGTGTTAAGCGTGGTATCTCATCTACAGTGTGGAGAAACCTTAAAGCTTCAGTACAAACTTTGGATAGTGATATTCCAAACACAACTGTGCCCCAATGCGCAAATCAAGGACTATAAAGATACATGCTTTGTTGAGTTAGAGTTATGTTGCAAATTGAATAGATTCAAAAGTTCAATCAAAATAGTTTTTATTACCTATTCAAGTCTGGCCATTTAAGTGAAAGATTAGCATACTGAACAGAAAAGTAGCGGTACATAAATGGGTAAATTATATTAATTAAATTATAATTATAATAACAATTTTGAAATGACCCAATATTCATTTGGAATTTAATTGTTTCCTGACATTTTATTTAGCTGCAGTGAATATCAGTGTATAATGTGTGTATGATTATTCTGTCAAAAGTAGAAAACTCAATAGCTTATTTGATCAAAATGCCTTCAAAAAATCTTAACATTTTAGAAGCTCCAATAAGTTATTTCAGTGTTTTAAAGATTGTTTGTTGATGCTAAAACTAATTTACTGATTTTAATTTGCTGTTAAAACTAGGTTCAAATAGGGTCAATAGTTCAAGTTGGAAAATGTGGAGAAAAATACTTCAGCAAGAATTCAACAAAAAGTGTACAAGACAGTAGTAAGAGCAGTTAGCAAAGCAGTTAGCAGAGCCGTTAGCAGAGCCGTTAGCAGAGCCGTTAGCGGAGCCTGCGGCCCATATTCTGAGCAGCTCAAATTCAGACTCTGTATCCTGACTTTGTTTAAATACACTCCCCTCTCTTCTCCTTGATTTCCTGTTGCCACACAGTCCTGTCAATAAAATGCACAAAAATAGTGTAAGACGGAGACTTTGTGATTCACTGAAAAGAAGATGTGAGACTGTGGAACAAAACATTACATCACAAGTATGGATTAGGGCTGCACAATTAATCACATGCAAGCGAATTGAAATGGGCATTTTAATGGTCAGAATTAGCAAATCGCAACGGCTGCAATTTTTTGGCCAATTTAATATTCTCTGTACAAAACAAAATATACGTAAAAAGATTGCACTTATATTTTTTCAAACTCATGCAGTCCTAGTTTAGATAAACCAGTGTTCTATTATTGGACTCCTAATAGCCACGTTTGGTCTACAGCATGCAGCTGCTCTCCTTGTCTTTCATGTAAATAGGCACTAATCTGCATTCAGGACCAAGCACATTGATTATTTGTTCGGATGCAGGTGCCTGGTCATTCTCCATCTCCGAGTTGGCAGCACCAGGTGTGGAGGTGGGCCGACTGACCGCCTCCGATCCCGATCTGGGAGAGAACGCGCAGCTGGAGTTCACCATCCTGGATGCAGAGGAGGCCGGGATATTTAACATCAGCGGGAGAGAGAGGGAGGCCGTCATTGTGCTCAACAAGGTGAGTGATGAGGGGCTGGCAACAGGCAAACTGGGGATGAGGGCAGTGTGGGTAGTGTGGAAAAGTTGGGCTGTAGAATATCTTGCAGATGTGTCATGATAACTACAACTAGAGTGGGGCAATATGGTAAAAATATAATATCACCAATTTATTAAGACAAGATAATGATTTAGATAATTGTCTTCTATTTTAACTTCAAATTCAATGTACATCCAAACCAATGTTCATCATGATGCTACTGTTTGTCCAAAATCCAGATATTTCAGGTAATTATGTATATTATATATGGTTGAAACAACAATATTATGGAATCACGTCAGTGTTCGTCCGCGTCCGCATCTGCAGATCCTAGCTATGAACGCGATAACTCAAAAACGAATTGCCGGATCAGTTTCAACATTTGCACACAGGTGCATACCATGAAGACGCCAAACTGTATCGATTTGGGTACTTCTTCGAT
>JAVQKC010033622.1:0-41144 GCA_036025475.1 Philypnodon macrostomus
CAATATAATAAACATAATAAAAAAAAAGTACAATAATAAAAAAAGGGGAAAAATCCAAAGGTGCAGTAGGATTAAATAAGGTGTAAGTATTTCACAGGTGGTGAAATACTTATACAGATACTTATACATAACTACATGCAGGCTCTTGTTTCTGCAAAATAAATAGCAAACAGAACTCTCTCACACACACCAAATGTCTCTGTGAGGAGCCATAACCATTATGACATGTTCCCACTCTGTTTGGAAGGACAGAGTAACTCTTCCATTCAGTTTACCCTCTATCTTTATCTATTTAGAAGCCTCACTGGCTGCCAGCAGAAGCTCGGGACTGTGTCCAAACATAATCATGATATTAGTTAGATCCTTATTTATGTGTCCTTACCCTTTCCATTTCCTCTCTCACACAGCCTCTTGTATTCTGCCGCTCAGCCCATTACATATGCATTCAGCCTTCCCTCTTCACACATTTCCAATCTTCTCAGTTAGCTACAACAAACATTACATTTACATATTGATTTCGTAGTTTTAGTCAATGTAAATATGCTGTCATTACAGTAAATTTGAGCTTCTGTTAACATAAGCTCGTCCAGATCTGCGCAGATTAAGAGTGTGATTGCATAATTAATATGTGTGCTACATATTAATACCCCCGTCCGCCTCGTTCTCTCCACTCTTCTGCTCTCCTTGGTTTTCTGAGATTAAGTGGCTGCTTCGGCCCCTAAGCCTCCCATTGATATTCAGTCACACAGACTCAGAGTTTGCTCAAAACGCTACTTAACCTCACAGCTTATTGTAAATCAAGCATCCAAAAGTTGATTCCCTCAACTCATCCTGTGACACAACACCCAAAAACTGTCTTTGGTGGCTTTTCACATATTCTTATTTCCATAGTTAGTAGATATGCCCTGATTTTAAACCTGTGTACGCTGTGTATGTTGTCTTTGGGTTACAATAACTTGTTTAATTGGTTGATATAATCATGAAACATGACTTTATTTATGACCTGCAAAGGAAAGTTTGGTTCATTTTGATCATTTCTCAGTAAAAAGTGATGATAGGATCAGGTTTGTTAGCAGTGAAAACACACTGATGGGCAACATGCTGTTCTGGTGCAGGTGGTCATAGCTGTGGCCTGCTGTGCTAAGCAGAGCTCTGGACAGGCTTGTTAAGACACAACCAGTTAAAGTGGGTCCTCGGCCCCAGAGGAGCCACTCACCTCCCTCTGCCTCCCTCTGCCCGCAGGATACTACAACTTAACAAGTTTCAGCCTGCCCGTTATCAGACTTTATCAGCCTGTAATTACGATGTCCTTTTATAATAACCTTATCTTAGTATTAAAATAGACATTGGCTTCTTGAACTGAATACCTTTTATTACATGTATACATATATTAAAGTTTGATTAGGTTTGCTGTCATATTTTTAATACATAAGGTGATATACATCCTCTTGCCCTGTATTTATTAATTAATATGAATTAACATTTGTATTAATATATTCTTTTTCTTTTTACTCTAGTGCTCTCCAGGAGTCCTTAAACCAGAACTTCCTCCTGGTCATCAGTCATCGTGAGGCACAGAGGGACTACAGCCTGAACTTTCCCGGCACCAGAACCATACAGGAGGTACCACACACACCTACTGCTAATGCAAACTAATGTGAAACCTAAGACAAACTGCCAAAAAACTCACCCCAATGACGTCCATAATATTATTGTACTTTCCTGAAAAACCAGCAGTGATCCCATTTGTCAAACAGTGCTAGTCTATCTCAGCCATCGATTCATTATTCATCACAAATGATCACATTTCCGAGCACATAATTACTCTCACAGCTGCGCTTTACTACGCCCCCCTCGTTTTCTCTTCACTCCCCAAGTCTGTGCCATTCTCCAATTTTCTAGACTTTACAGACTGGGACGCTCGCAGTGTAAATGAGAATGACTGTTTGTTCTGGGTATGAAGCAAGAAAGACACTGTCTTATCTAGTTCTGAATAGTAGATTTGGCATCTAATGAAATATTTAGCTTTTCAAACTAGGCTCGTTTATGCCATCATTTTTAAACTCAAGTGTCATATTGTAAGATCTATCTTCTGTAGTCTCTTAACCCGTCTTAGCAAAAGTACACTAGTGTGCCCAGATAAATCGTCAATAATATACACAATATACAAAAAAAACCATAGCGTAGCAAGGTAATGGGGGGGGAAAAAAAGACAAATGAGTGAGAGACCAGACGGAGGAGAAAGTTAAATTTATTTTATTATTTATTTGACAGGGACCATGTACAAATACATTAATCTCACAAGAGAAAATATGCTTTGGACCAGATTTAGCCAAAGCTATATTTGTCCAACTGCGCTAATTTGAACTGTGAACTGCCATGCATTAATTTCTTACTGCCTTGTTACCTGCTGCACAGTATGACACAAACTAGCATCATGTATTATGCACAACTGGAAGCGCACTGCTAATGTGAGACAAAAATAACCTCCTCCCTAAGGATGGACCAGGAAGGACAGAAAAGTAGAATCAGATTTTTCCTAATTTTCTATATTTTCAAAGATTTGTCACAGTTAAATGTAAATGTGTCAGATCATCAAACATGTTTTTATTATTATACCGTTGCTGTGCTCTTTAAGTAGTTTTGGTCAGCTTCTTGGCATCTCATAGGATCTTGCACCACTGTTCATCATGGTTTGACGCAGTCCCTTAGAAATGGCTTTGTAACCCTGTTCCCTTTACTAAACTTTAAAATGTAGTTGATCACAGTTAGTGTTTTATTTGAGAAGAGGGGGAATTACTTCTTCCACAGGGCCAGTTGTTTGTTGTTTAGGATAATTTTTAAATAAATGAAATCATTTAAAAACTCCTACCTTATGTCTTCATTTAGTGGCCCATATATTGTCTATCTACAGTCAGAGTCACTTTGGTGTGGCTTCACAGTGTAAGTGATGATCACACTACTGATAAGCAGACCGCTTGCAGAGCTTGTAATGGTGCTAATTGATCAGATTAGTTGAACCCACATCTGTACTGGAGTCAGGCGAGCTCCCTGCTCCTCACTTGTGCCTCAGTCGCCTCACTCTCTCACTTTTCTCACAGGCAGATGGTTTTGATGGACACCCACTGTGAACCTTAAGTGTTTCTGCTAGGATTACAAACACTGGGAGGTGTTCCTGCCGGGTGGGAGGAGACACTCGGGGTCCTCAAAGTGGACTAAGGACTGTTGGCTCGGTGGGGGTGCTGTAACAGGCCATAGGGGACAGAGAAGGGACAATATGGTTTTAAACAGGCCTTCATGTTGCGCTCCTTTCCTTACGCATGCTTGTCTTTAGGCATCCTAAGACCCCATGCAGTGTAAATGAGGCCCAGTACTTTAACCTGCTTAGATCTGGACTTTATTTATCTTGTGTTGAACATACTCCTTATACAATATACTCTATACTCACAGATCAGGCCACTTTCTTCACGTATGTTTTATGTATCCTACAATTAACTGTATTGTATAGTTTGTAATCATAAAGTCTCATTTTCAAAATGAAACTGATGTATATCTTATTGTTTTCGGCTAATTATTAATTTTAAATTTAAAGTATATATAGAGCATAAGACACATGCCATTAAGTGCTTGAGAAAGCAACAAAGAAGTAACAGCGTATTGAGCCAGCCACTGTGTCCAGTCACAGACACATATGGACTGGATTGCTGAGCATCTTTCTATAGCCATTCTCCTTTTGTCTCTTCTGTAGACCAGCGGATGGTCCCTGCTTGTGCATATCAATAGGCATAGAGTCCTGTCTTCTTGTTTGTCTTTGCCTAAGGCTCTAGCTTTGCCTTGTGGCTCTCTCAGAGCTGCCCTCGCGCCTCCCTTTCTATCAAACTATTCTCCATCTCTACCTTCTTTCTTCTCCGTCTCTGGAGCACTGAGCTGTAGACCCTGATTGGCATTAACAGACAAGAGTGTGGGGGTAAGTTGCTGGCTGGCTCATCACATAAGCTGCAGAGTAAATGTTTGCCAGGCGAGTAGAGGGTAGAATAGGCAGAGCCGCTGGTCCCTGAGTTGTCCGTGACCAGAGCAGTTGTCCCGGGGATTTCCCTCCTCTACTGCCCCCAGGCCTGAGCCCGGGCCCCAGTCCTGCTTCACAGCTGGGCAACACAGGCACCAAATGTAGTGCTGCACTGTTGAGAAATAATACAAAAAGATTAAAAGAAAGGCATCTGGTGCTTAGTGGAGGTGAAGAAAGAGAGTTCAGCTTGTGACTGTTGAACGGAAACCTTTACTTCTCTTTGATTTGCTTCCAGCCAAGGATTACAGGCAATTGGCATTTACATTGATTGGACTATTATTTCTCTTCTTGCTGAAATGCACTTCAGGCTTATACTATGCTACCATATAGTTTTGTCTAATGATCTAACATATCTATTTATATTCAGGTAATTATATTTATATTCAGGTAATTATAATGATCTTTAGTCTTTTTTTTGTTATTTGCTGTGTAATATTTCTTATATAATATTTTCTTTAACGGCTCTTGAGGTGTTCATTTTTTGACAGACAGGGGGCAGCACAGGCTAGTATTGCTCCTTTTTATTATATTGAAGTCCTTATGAGTTTTGATGTGTGAATCACTTTAATGCCTGTATTTTTTTATAAATCTCTACAGTTTTTGGTTAGTTTTTTATGTATTTAAAAAAATTAAATATTACATTTACATTTTGCTCTCGGGCTTCAGAAATGATCTTGTAGCTCTAGGCTTATGTCTGTGTTTTCCTTCTACAGTGCCATCAGTGTGTCTTCTGCCAGGTGCATATTGTCATTGCCCACCGTGGCTCTCTGTGTGTTGGGAGTGAAGTTTGTTGTTTCTGTGATGCTTCTTTAACCTCTGACTGCAGACTGTTCATTACTAGTGTTTATGCCTCTCATTTCTCGCCTCTTGTGCGCTATTCATGGGCCGTCCAGCCGGTCAGTCAAATCCCTGTAGTGCGGCTGGTCAAACAGCGATATTACACTCTGTAATAACACTGGCCACCCGCTCTGACCCCAGTCTGCTCTCCTGGCCATAGCTCCTCTTCATAAGGGCTGGCTCTGACTAGTATGCTGTGGGATTTACAATAGAAAGACAAAGAGTGCTCTGTGCCACTTTTTATTATTTCAGTTTTTCTCAGCTTGTTTGTACTTTGAATTGCTTTTTTTTTCTTGCCAAGCTCAATCCAAATGATTTCTTAGAGATATGAGAAACTAGATTAAACATATTTATTTGTCTTTTTAAAAACTATGTAATTTCTTTATGCAGCCTACCATAATTTGTGGCTCGATTATGTGACCGGTACATATTGAGATGTGTATAGTCACATGGGCATCTGTCTCTACAGCTTTCAGAGGTCACTGCAGCTGCTTTGCTTCATTGTATTTGACATTGGCTTTGACTTTGTGTTTGTAGCGTTCTTCAAGTTTCCACGTCTATGACTAACAGTCCTGCTATGCTTAAGGATCCATCTCTTCTTAGTTCTTTTTACAAAGACAGGATTTGACCCGTGCGGAGGGATCTTTGCTTCACAATAGATAGTTTTCTCAGCATCAATGTCCAGCCGTGGAGGCCCGAAGGCTAGAATTCAGCAGAATAAATGAAGTAGATCCACGGCCGCCAGTGTTCAGACACCGACAGGGCTTTGATCAGCATTGGCTGGCGCACATCAGGCTGGCATTGAGGCTTTAAACCAACAACCTAGTGAACAGAGCAATGCAGCGCTCCGCGACACAGGCGCTGCTTCCTGCTAACTGTTAAATGAGGGGAATGTTATTAAGTAATGCAGATACATCATCTGTGCATGAATGACAAGAGAAATACTGTTCATATCAGAGTGTGGGGCTGTTTTTGTTAGGCCTTTACTCTGGCATCTAGAGAATGCTGCCTGTCTCTTTCAGGTTCACTCTCCTCCTTTGCTTTGCCATAATTCTGTATGATCTACCTTCTTGGTAGATGTATTTTTTACTGCAACCAGTAACCAAGCTACTTGGCAAATAGTCAATTCTATCAGTGTTTGTTTTTTGTCCTGTGTTATTATATACAATTACCATGTAGCATGCTTAACATTACATTTCCTGTTTACTTGCAGGTGAAGAGAAACATCTCAGACTTGACCAACATCCCAGTGCGGCATCAACAGTGGGAGGGATGGCCGGCATCAGCATCTGATGACTCTGTAAGAACTGAATAATTTTTCCCAAATTCTTTTTATTGAGGTTTTTGCATATACAATACAAAAATACAAAAAACATAGAAATAAGAGGACAAACAACAGACATCAGTGGACATTGTGTGCCATCACCGTACCAAACATATCCATTATGCACTAAAATAATCAAGGAAAGATTGCCATGTCGAGTAAAATATTTCAGATTTCCTCCTCAACAAATATTTAATTTAGTGTTAAAAAGTGTCCATGTATGTCTTTCATTGAAGCTGAGGGTGGGAGGTGTTCTCAGTCTCAGTGCCATCAAGGTCACAAAACGAACCATATTGTCTTGGGTGTCCGAAAGTTGTACAGCAACAGGCCTCACACCAAATCTGGTGGATCTGGTTTAAGCTGCTTTTTCAAGATTTTAGAAAAGGTTTGAAATATAGTGTTCCAATATGAGGACAATTCCAAAACATATGTGCTAGTGAGGCCGGTCCCTGTGTACATCTATCACAAGAAGGACTAATAGAAACATCTTTGACAGTTTCAGTAGATAAATGCAATCTGTGTAAAACCTTGAATTGTAAATGTCCATGTCTAATACATACAGAGGTTAAATGAACATATCCTTGGGCTTTTGACTATTGATTGTCCGTAGTGTTCACTCCTAAGTCTTCCTGCCAGGCCCTTTTCAGATGGTCTAATGTAGGTGCTGAGTCCTCCTGTGATAGGACATTGTGGATTTTAACTATTAATTGTCTTTTAAATGAATCAGACAAAAACACCATCTCCATTCTGAAGCTTGGGGGCTGATTAGGAAACAAGCTTTTAACAAAACTTCGATCTGTCGTTTTCTGAAGAAATCTTTACTTTCCAGATTAAATTTGTTTTGTAATTGCTGAAATGTGGGAAAGCCATTTTCAAGAAATAGATCTTTTATACAACCAATCGCTTTATGATCCCACTGATGAAATTATATGTTTGGGGCTGATGGAGGGAATGCGTGATTATTTATGAATGGACATTCATAATTTGGGACAAATAATTACCGTATTTTCCGCACTATAGGGTGCACTGGATTATAAGGCACACTGTCAATGAATGGTCTATTTTAGAAAATTTTTCATATATAAGGCGCACTTGACCATAAGGCGCATTAAGCAAAACAAAACAGTCAGACAAGTCAGTCAGTCAAACTTTATTAAATGCGTTCACAATAACTCTCAACATTCCGGATTATAAGGCGCACTGTTGGTTTTTGAGAAAAATTAAAGGTTTTTTAAGTGCGCCTTATAGTGCGGAAAATACGGTACATTTTTACAGAGATTTGTTTAAGTAAAAATATCAGAGACTATGGGCTGCTCACCTAAAAACATCTTTAGTAAGATGAAGCGAAGATTCAGGAGAGTGGCTTCAAAGATTTTAATTATTGTCAGACTGGCAAAGTTGAAGCGCTCCACATTGTGTTCTCTTTGCCAAAATCTGCAGTAACCATCTGATGAAATCTGTGTGAAGCATGGAAGTAAGATGTTGAAGCTAATTAAGATGTCAAAGGCGCTGTCGTCTATCTGTGGACATTAAAGCTCTCATCATTGAGTCCCTCTGACCTCTCCCAGCCCAAGGGCGCTCTTTCCAGCCATTCATCCTAAACACAGTCAAGCTGATCAGAAGCGGGCCTTATACTGAACCTTGGGGAACCTCTGACCTCTTTTGTCCCAGTCTTTCTTTGACAGCATATGTGTTCCCATACTAATTGTATAGTATGGTTTATCAGGCAACACTGTGAAGCTGTTGTGCACACATTCTTGTGTTAACCCTGAGCTAAGGTTTTCCTATTAGATCTATGCAAGCGTTGTTTAAGTATTGCTTTTGACGTGCAGGTTTTTTAATATACAGTCTTCAACAAAACTTACTTTACTGTTTCAACTAGACATCACATTTTAACAGCACAGATTTAATTTTGTGGTTGGTCAATTAGTAGCAAAACCATTTATGTTTAAAGAATATTGTTTATTTGCAAAAACTAATGCCACTGTTGAATTGTCAATAACTGCATCTGTTTCTGTCCTTTGGAGAGGAGATTTTTGTATCATTCAGGTAAATAAATTACAGATATGTGAATAGGGATAAAGAGTAGACAAATGAATAAACAGTGACCGCAGATGATGTGTAGCTGTACTTTGTATTGTTAAGGCACTGAAAAGACAGTTGTAAAGCAGTTCACCATCTAACAAGCACCTCTTTATTGTCTTCATTGTTAACATTTTCTTTCAGGTAATTATTGTAATATTAGGAACAGTCTGAGAGAGAAGTATTTTTGTTAAACCTGAAAGTTTAACATTATCCAAGTCAAGAAACGCTTGCTATTAGTTTGTTGATAAATAGTGTTGTATTTTTAAAGACTATACAGTTATCCTAGAGCTTAGCTTGGTGAAATCTGGTCTATTTGTTTAAGGCCTTGAATCATATACAGATTTCAGATCATTGTGGGACCATAGGCCGGATCAGCACCTGGCTAACACATGAGCACAGCGTAGGTGTATTCTGGATGAGAAGATATTAAAAAGCACAGAGACAGAAGTGTAATAATGGCCTGTGCTGCAGCCACAGCTCTTTTATTGAAACGTCTGAAGGTATTAACAGAGAAAGCCCATGGCTTGGCTGGCCTAGTAGTTGTGGTAGGAAGCCAGTGTTGGTGTCTAGCTCATTAGCCCAGTCGCATCTTCCGGGGTTTGTGCCAATAAACATGACAGAGGAGACCCCAGATTACCTTTAGCTCTTCTCTACAGCACACTGCTGTGGGATCGATTACTACTTAACTCTGCTTTGTTTTTGAGTGAGTCATTTACCTGTTCTGGTGCCTGATAAAGTGTGTGAATCAATCTACAGGGACCTGTGTCACATGGTTTATTTTACAGCTAGTCCTTACCAATTTTCTGAAAGGCCATTGTGAACTGAAGTTGTACTATTTCACTCAACTGTTTAAAAATTCTCATTGTCCTGTTTTGAGGAGATACTCGAGTTTCCTGTATTGTTTACTTAAATCTTTTCTTGTTGAAGTATAAGAAACACATTCTCAGCTTCAGTAGAAGTAGTAGTTTATGTATTACCCCAGACTCCCTGATACTTTTCTCTCACTGTGTCATTGTGTATTGTATTGTGTTTTCAGGTTTGAAATAGGATCAGTTTGGTGGCATCTCAAATAGCACTGAGCAACCAATCACATCAGTTTCGCCAGTGCTCAGTCTTAAAGAATGTGGTTTAAGACACTGTTGACTACAAAGTGTAATAGCGTAAGGTGATGCTCATTTTTGTCTCGCTAACTGTACTAGCCTGATTTGCACTAATTTAATGTTTTTGGTTGTTGTTGCAGAATATGTTTAAATACATTTTTTTAAGGATTCTGAAGTTAAATTGTTCTAAATATTGCCACGTTCAGTTGACTTCATGGTAGTTAAACTGTTCATGCTGTGGATGAAAACAACTTGACCTATTGCAGGATTATTTTCTAATACTGGGATTAAGTGTAGACTTTCAAATACCTGTTGAGAAAATAATAATGTTGAGAAAATAAGAATATTGAGAACTAAGATTTTAAATTGACGAGCTACTGGCACGTACAGTATTTTCTTTTATTCATCTAACCACACAGCATAGATCTTCCACACAGGCCACTGGTGCTGTTTTGATTGGCAGTGGCTCTCTCATACCATTTGCAGTGATTGACAGGCTGTGGGACATCCTTATTAGATCCCCTCCCCTCGCCCCTCTCTGTCCAGCCATTCTCCAAGCCAGTAATTGCTGACATTTATGCAGTGTTTCTTGGTGTTTGCTAATGTATTAAAGCTGGAGAGCCATAGAGGTGCCTCGCCTTGTAGGCCATCACCTCCCTCCATTTCCCAGCTGGCATTAATGCACTCCTTCTCCACCTGATTTATTGAGGAGTGGATTTGCTGATGGTTTCTATAGCAATATAGGTTATAGTTTAAGCAATGATCTCTCTCTCAAGGTGATTTCTGATAATGTGTATTTTGCTGTGATACTTGCCAAAAAAAGAAATGTACCTGTATAATTAGCCATAGTCTCAGGCACATTGTCCACATCATATTGTTCCCAATATAAAGTCAAGTAGTGAAGTTGTAGTCCTTGTAGCCATCAGTAGCAATTATCTCACACTCATAGCAGTCACCCAATCCAAACAGTACACTCACACAAAATGAGAAAAGTGAAACAAAAAGGAGCAAAAAAATAATGATGGAGAAGAAATTAAAGGCTTGAAGGGAAGGGTGGAGGGGTCTTAGTTGGAGAATTCCTCCCCGTATCGGCCCCTGAATGCTCAAGTCTCAATGCAAGTGTTAATTAAAAGAATCCAAAAAAGGGGAGCCAGTGCTTTTTTGTGGAGATGTGAGTGGGTCATTGGAGGGGGGTTAACCTCACTCTCCCACCCTCTGTGCCCCCCCTGTGCCCTGCGGTGCTTCAGCCTTGTTTCCACATTTTACCACTGAGCCTCCGAGCTGCACTTGTGTACCTCAACATCAGGAGAAGCCAATGGGTCAAAGCAAAGAAGGGGATTGAAAGGCACTCAAGCATTTTCTTTATCTTTTTTTCTACCTTCCCTACTTGCATCCATGTCAGGACGAACCCTTCAGGCCGTCTTTGACAGGGGAAGTGATCGACTTTTATTTATACACTTATTAGGCTCTTAGCCCAAAGCCCTCTCTTTCAGAGCTGCCGGAGAAGGGCTTTGCGAGGATTCTCCCACCACTTGATTCTCATGTTGATTGCCACTCGAGTCGGGTGCAAGGAGGAGAGATTTCAGCGTATTCATTCAGATAGTGGAGTCAGATGTGTTTTCTGTCTTTGCATCTTTACTACAAACACATGTTGATTCCAGTGACCAAAGATGTTCTCAAAAGCTAACACAAAAATGATGACCCACTGATTTCTTTTTCCATTTAGGTTTATGTTACATTAGTCAATTAGAGACATCCTTAGAGTGTCAGAAAGCGTTCGGACAGGTATACCAAAAAATGTGGCCAGTGAGTGTGTAGAATTCATATGTTATTGTTATGACACAGTTTTCAGTATGAGGGCTACACGCTCTTTTAATTGACCATATTAAGAAGCACAGCCTGTTTAATAAGTGTCAGCCTTGATTGGCAGTTAATGGCCTTTAAGGGTAAGCTTTAATACATTTGTATTATTCTTTTTAATAAAAATAGATATATTGTTGACTGTAAGGCTGATATCAGATGCTCTTGCAACAAAGAGTCTTTCCACAGATGGCTTGTCCCCCTGTTCACAGTGATGTCATCTTGAGTTTGTATAGTTTCAACATTGCACATCGGTCTGGCCACTGCTATATTTGAGACGTTTTCTTTTGCTAAAAACAACAAATGGTCGGGCCTCAGCTGGATGTTATTCATTTTTTATTTATCTGGGGAGAAACTGCTTTTCTCATATCTTCCATTTCATTATTGAGCTGGTGGGAATAGAAAACACAGTGGTCAATATAATAACCTATTTCAGTTTAGACCAAATATACTCACTTAAAGGCTTCAGTTAATTTTTTTTTTGTTCACGTAGGCAGGGTAAACATGTCTTTAAAATTATGGTCAATGTTTTCTTATTATAATAAAAGGCCTGTGTATGAATAGACTGGTTCTGCATTCATCATAGCCACAAATGTTTAAGTAGTCTTCTGGTCCATTGGGTTTGTCACACTTTATAACAATGAATACAAAGTGTGAAAAGATAGACATTCATAGACTGCTTGTCAGATCATTTGCTTCTTATCAGTAAATGGTCCACAGTGTGACTCTGTGCTCGTCTATGTAGCTGACAAGGTCTGGTGGTTACACTGTTCTCTTGGTCTTTACAAGTGAAGGCCAACATGAAGGATCACCATTAAAGAAAGGCACGGAGAAGAAGAAACTCTCCATGTAGCCCTATTCAAAATCAATTGGCGTTGCATGTAATCGTCTCCTGATTCAAGCATGTCCAGCTGCTCTTTGTACACCATAGCACCTGACAATGGAACAGATCACAGGACCTCTGCAGGGGACAAGCAGCTTCTCTGCTTATTATCGCAGGCCTGGCCCCAGTCCTGTTGTTCTCAAGTTCACTCTTCCAGAAAACTATTTGCATCTGGGCTTTATGTATCACTTATTACTTTTTAAAAGGTTAGCAATTACTTTTAGACTTATCACCTCCTTTTTGATTACTAGCCTTGTGATGTATACATTTTGTATCAAGTAGGTATTATTTGTAGTATTTAAAGGTATTTAAAGGCTATACTTTTGTTGAGGGCTGTGTCTCATGATGAAAAATCATCCTAGTATAATCTGGTACTGTGAAACAGTGTTTCAGTCCTATTCTTATAGTAAATAACAATGTATTAAATGTCAGGAAATGTTAATTTACACCAAAAGTGTAAACAGTCTTACATGTGTTGTGAATGTCCCTCGGGCTTAGACAAAGATGCATCATCTGTAATGAGTCCCTACTGAGTACAGAAAATGTTGATCTTGGCTTTGTATTTGAGCTCATTAGTCAAGGCTTCTCTTACCATATACTGATAAACTGATGCAGGTGCACCAAAGTCTTTGTTATATTGTGCTACAGTACATAGGACACAATTAAGGTTTTGTCCCAATGTACATATTTGTTTAGTTGGTTTCAAATTGCCCTTTTAGATACATACGTTTAATATAAAATGTGTTGTTTTGTGTTTTTAGATGACATTAGCTGTCTCTGGTATTAGTTATCCTTGCCATAACCTGAGTGTGTGTCGAAGGTCTTCACCAGCTCATCAGGAGCCCACAGAAGAGGTATGAACACAGACTACACCTTATTCCCTGTGGTTTTTTACTCAGAAAAAAATGACTTCCTGTTGTAATTTCCTGTAATTTTTTGTGTGCAGTGTGCAGATGTTCATATGATCAGCGACAGTGAGGGGGATGACTTTGAGGATGCCTCAGAGTTTGGTGTGGATGACTCAGAAATGTTTGGAATGGGCTCAGCGGGTTGTCGGAAATCACCTATGAGTATGTGATACATAATCAGTGAATCTATCTATATCTAGTCGCTGTTATTCTTCACAAATTTACCAAATAACTTTAATTATTTAGTGCCAGAAAACAGTGAAAATGAAGCTGATGCCTTACTGCACTTTACTGCTGAATTTTCTTCGAGGTGAGTCTTGACATTTAGTTAGTAACCTAACATTAGAAACCTAAATCTTTGTCTCATTAACAGGATTTGTTTGTTTCCTGTAGGTATGGAGAGTCCCACCCCATGTTTTTCATTGGGTCTTTAGAAGCAGCGTCTCAAGAGGCCTTCTATGGCAAAGCCAGAGATGTAAGTAAAGTGATGTTTACTAGTCAGTTAAAGTGTCATCATCAAGAGATATTATATACAATAATAATTGTAATATTTATTGGTAATGATAAAGTTGTAAATATCATGTATTTTGTGTTAATTTAAATTTGTGTTAATTTACATATGTGTTCATTTACATATGGAAAACTATCTTAAAGGGATCATTTTAAGATGGTTTTGATTGTTTAAAATGATTCATTAGAAATGTCTGTGGCATGGGTTCAGTTATCAGACATTAAATCAACACGCCATGTTACCTTAACTGACTGACAATATCTGCATATATGTTTCACTTGGCTGATGGGCCATAATATCTCTTTATCTGCTGACAGTTTTTTGACTTGAACCCCTAATCAAATCTTCACCCTGACACAGACTTTATTTTCAGCTGTCCAGTTTTCCCTCACTGTTTTGGGCTTTTGTCCTTTTAAGGATGTTTGTATCAACTGGCAGCTTGTGTGGATTACAGGCTTCTTAGACCAAAAGGACACAGCAAGAAGGAGGGTTTTCACATCTCCAGGCACAGAGCGGGAGCAAGAACTGGTCAGATCAGTGGCATACAATTGAATTTAGTGCAAGCACAGTGAGAAAATGCTCGGAATTAAAAAAAAATTTAAAGTTGTTTAGTCTTGCTCAAACACAGAAGCAGGGGGTAAAAATGAAAAAGCTTGGTGTTTGCCTTGTTCCCAGTTGATCTCTTCTCCTAAGCCAGCACAATATGGCCAGTGCTTCTCTGGTGTTACACTCTCTTACTGTGCTGCTGTACTATGGGCTCTGTTAGTGCAAAATAGTATTCTTTTTCTCATTTTTTTTCTGTTATTCTGGGTGAGCACGTTTTAGCCCGCCAACTGTGCAGTGGTTAGGACGGCTTTAGGGAGAATTTTGCATGAAAACAGAAGCTATTTGATCTGTTCTGTGTTTGTCCTGTTTTGTCACAGGCGTTCGAGACTACAGGCCAAAACATGCTGCCGTCGACGCTTTCATTACACAGTAGCATATGTCCACCATTATACCGGCCATCATTGTACCATTTCACTAGACACACTTTTTGGAAAGGACTATAGGATGCACAATATTTAAAACATGCAATAATTATGCAAATATTCTGATAATGATTGAATTGACAATATTTGTATACACATAGTAAGAATAAGGTTTTAATTAACCATAGACAAAATACAAGTTGAATAGTCAGATTTTATTTCTTCATTTTTATTAAATATTTTTGCCCATTTTTCGGCTTTATTTTACAATCGGCAAACTATCATGAGCTGGATTCGAACTCACGACACCGGGGCGAGCACTGTAGGCTCTGAATATGGTCAGATTTTATTTTAAAGAGGTATAGACTATATACTATATAAGGCTATAGACTTATTGGTCAATACTAAATTAAAATCTACTAAAAACTAAACCAGGGCTAAATTATTGATTGAATTAGATCTGTATCATCAACAGTTGATATAACTTGATTTAAGGCATTATTTTAAAAGCCAAAATTGTGTAATACATTTACTTTCTTACAATGCAGGTGTTTTGAGGTATATTGTGCCGCCAGCCCTGAGTGCAGTTTTTAGTCCCCACCCTACTTCATATTTGAAGATTTGACTGAAACAGAACTATTTGGCGGGTCTTAAAACTGAAGAGTCAGCCTCACGCTCTCAAAGCCTGGGAGAGGGCTAATCACTAAGCACAACACTACATTTGATGAAGTGTTTCTGAGAGGTGTGTGTTGGTGGTGCTGGGGAGAGGGGGGGACTGTTGTTGAGATAGTAGACTCAATCCATCCTTAATGAAAATGCTTTGGGCTCTGGAGCTGAGCTGATCTGGGCTGAAGCCTCTTGGGGATCAGTGGTTAGCCGAGGCGTACAGAGTGGATAGGCCACCCATCACTAACCACTATCCCGGCTAAATCCTCATCAACGCACTGGTTAATCACTCTAACCCCTCTCTCCTCCGCCGCTGCTGCTGCTCTCATGTCTGCCACACACAAAGACACATAAAAATTCATAGGCTCGCTCGAGAGGCCAGTTCAAGGATTTATCACCCGCCAAGTATCCAGCGCTAACACCCGCAACAGCCTCTCAAGAGTCAAGAGGAAAAGAGCACGGACACAGCGGCCCCGGCATACGGCACATAGATAGACTTAAAGCTTTTTGATCGGCTGCTGAAAATGACAAGCAACACTCTCCCGTGAGTTGTTGACTGGCCCTTAAGTAATCACTGCAAAGCTAATAACAAAGAGATTATAATTTAATAGTTTTCAAAAAAGAACATCCAACGTCCTATTTTTTATATCATTAAAATGAACTGGTCACATTTGATTTGCTGACAGAACTGGGATGTTTTATAGTAAGAGCGTAATTGCATTTAGATCTAGAGATAATGTGTTTCCGGATGTGAGTGGGTGGGGAGCCGACACTGTGGTTGGTCATCGATCTCAATGTGTTTTCCCACTATGTGTGCAAGGTCATTAGATCAGTCATTTGAGCGCTTCATTTTGAAGTGTTTGCTTTTGTAGACTGAGCCCGCCATCTGTAGAACAATCACTACATGCACCACTATACCTCCACTGCCCCGGTCCCTCTGTTTCCACATGTGACACATTATAGATGGTCTTTTAGATGACTAGCTAGAGTTAAAATCTTGTTAATCACTTGACTGCACAAATCACTGTAGTAGAAAGCTCTCTAAATAAAAATACATTTCAGAAACCTAAAATGTTTAAACTCTTAATTAGATGTGTTATTTTCTGACAGAAATGTGCCACACAAACTCAACAGTTTTATTTGTTTACTTAATTCTCTCATTACAAAAATCATCTCTAACATTTTGCAGATAGATCCAGTGAAATTTACTGGTAATATATATATTTTTAAAACTGGTCTTGAAGTTGTTTTGTTTACTCTTGACTTTGCAGTGATGGGTGTTAAACAAGAGCTTTTTTAATGTTCATCTCTCCAGACACTGTACATTGCATAGTACAATGAAACAAAATCCATAGTTCCACATTTTTCTAGAAGCTGTATTTTTCTTTGCACCATCTCCATATGGTTCGCATGCCGACAGAATAACAGTGAAATGCTTAAATGCAAAACATACAACGTGGCTCTAAATCTCATTTGGACTTTTTTGTCACTAATTATAATTTACTTACTCTTTATTCCCACTTCACTCCAAGCTGTTTGACATTCAGGTGAACAGGTGTGTGGAAGGACTATGGGGTCACTATCTTGCTCAGGTTAGACCTAGTAATTTAGATGAAATGAGGGATTTTCTCCTCCCCACTTAGACGGGGCTTTACAAAAGACTCGACTTGAAAGAGGAGCGAGAACTGAGGCGTATGGACAATTTAACTTTTAAGATGAAGCAGTTCACTTTGGCTCAAAATACCCCACTCTGATTAATCTTCACAGTTGAGCTAATTGAGCATGCATATGTGTGACGTTGAGCCCTTTACTAGATCACATCCTTCCATGTGTTTAGGCTAGTGTGGTACTAGAATTTCCATCGTGAAACCAATACTAAGAAAATACTTGACACCATTAATAGAAACCATTGTTAAAACCACTGTATATAGACAGAATAATAAGCACAATGAGAACACTAATTAAAATCTCTCTTCTTTGCTGAACATTTTAGCCTAATATTAAATGTGAACGGTCCAATGTACAGTTCTTAAATAATATGAAGCTTGTCTCAGTCAAACGGCACAGTTTTTATCGATCACATTTAGTTTATAATAGAAAGCTTTAGTATTGATTAGTATCTTAAAATTTAACTCTAATGTCAAGTGTGTATCATGTTTTGGTTTTTTCACATAAGTAAAACTCTCCCTCCCCTTCACACTCAGTCCTCTCTCGACTGAATTTGCTTGTCTTCTCAGCGTGAGTGTTTAATCTTTTCAGGCCGTTTTGAATGAGTCCCCAGCTCCTTCTCTCTAGGAGCCCTGGAGATTATTCTAAAGCACTAATCGTTGAGCAAACACAGCAGTGCTCTCCCATTCCCATTCTACACGGGCCACAGTATAGCACAACTTCAACTTTTTTCACTACACCCTGCTTAGTTTTTTTTTCTTTTTTTTCTGGCATATGTAGCCTAGATTACGGCTCCTGAGAAACAAAAAACGCCTTGACTCCTCCTTCGCAGCCACGGTTGAAAATGAACGGACTCTAGCCTAGTTTTTTCTGGTCCTCTTTGTTCTTTTATAACAGGAGAAGTGACATGTAATTTCGAGAGCATTATTTCCAACAATGTCCTTTGGAACCTTTTATGTTTGTGGGTGTGTTTGCTTTTTAATTAGATTGTCAGTACGGAGAATCTGCCAGGCTTATATGATGGTGTCAATATCCTTGGATTTGGAGCTTCGTCAATATTGTCTGGCCCTGCCGCTACTAACCTGAACAGGCTCCTGGCATTTGGTGTAAAATAAATAGAGTGATTTGTTCTGTTTTGTTTTGCTCCATATCTTCCTTCGCTTTCCCGCAGAAGTTTTATTTGCACCCCGCACCATTTGATATTGCGTGGTATTTGTTGTGTTTTTTTTTGCCAGTTCTGGCCTTACATTGGCCAGTGAGAGTCATGCAGGCACCACAACCTCATGGTCTCGTATGTCGTGTACTGTGGACATGTCTTCGCAAAGATAAGGTGCCTACAAAAACAGAAAGGTCTTATACTCAAGGTCTGGGATTAGCATGATCATGAAGAGACCCAAAGACATGAGCAGCCAACAGTTGTATGTAGTGAGATGAATCTACTTGTCCTTCAAAAATGTACTCATGACTGGAGTTAGGAGTTTATTCTGAACACCTACTTTGCATTTTGTAAATGAATGAAATGAATCAAACAAACTGTATTTTAAAACCTATGTATGTACCATTCAAAAGCAAACCGTTCACAGTGCTGTATATCATGAAAGTGTATTTTTCTCCACTCTAGAAAAGTTCTCACCTTTTTCCTTCAACCTCCAGCCCTTTTTATATTGTTTTCTTTCGCACCAAATTGGCTTTCAATAAGACAAATATTTTGCTGTGGCCTTCTACCCTCAGATACAATATTGTCCACAGAAAATCAATGGTACCCTTTCACTCATAGCTTTTTATATCTGTGTTTTGTGTCTTTTTTTTTTTTCAGAGAAAGCTTCTGGCGATCTACCTCCACAACGACGACAGTGTTCTCGGCAATGTCTTCTGCTCTCAGATGATGTGTGCCGACTCTATAGTGTCCTACCTGAGCCAGAACTTCATCACATGGGCCTGGGACGTCACTAAAGAAGCTAACAAAGCCAGGTACAACAGTGTACATAATTAGATGAACATTTTAATTTACATTTACATATGTATTTTTAAATTTAAATATAACTTATTCACATCTTACAAATGACAACTGACATAGAAATACCCAGTGGATTATGCAACATTATCTGAGTTTTCGGAGTATTGTACTGTATACCGGAGAGCTTTTCATCTGCGTAAATAGAGCATTATGTTAGCCCCGGAGCCTCTCTGAAAGCAGCATAATCCTTATATTTTATTCATGTGTCATTTTATTATATGATGGCTAGGACTGTTTGCATAAATAGTCAGGTGCGTATTATAAGCTGGGTAACTCAATGAGTGTGAAGAGCTTGTTTACTCTGTGGCAGTCAAACCAAGTATAGCTTGTTCAAAAAGCTGCATTATGCCTCCTTGTGCTTTTTTTTATTTGTTAATAGAGGTTATGAAAAATCTTTCCATATTAATATTTGCTATTTTCAATTACTTAAACTGAATCATTTATTTGTTAAAAGCATTTTTCTACCTATTTTCTTAATTGCAGACATTGTCCTGCATGAGCGTAAACCCTGTGTCCCAGTCTTCTTATTCTGTCTTTAACCTCTAAAGAGAAAGCTCAGAGGGTGCATGCTCACAAAAGGCACCATGTTTGCACGGTGAGGCCCTTGATGAGGCCATCTTTACTAAGCTGTCTAAATAGAGGGTCGGTGGGAGATGAAGCAGTCTAAACATCTCTATCTGCTCACTGATCATCAAAGAATTAGTATCCTCCCAACATTCAACACCGATTTATTTCATATTGGTACGTATGGGGTGAATGTTGAGGAATTGAGCATAATTTCATGAAAACTAGCAGTTTGAAACGTAGTCGGTGTCCATTGTCAGTATGGTGTGAACCCGCAGCTACCATTCGGGTTTTTTTATTTTATATGTAGTATGTGCCGCTTAATTACCTCTGCCAAGGAGCAGTAGTAATGTTTTTGGTAGTGTCAGTCTTTGAGCAACTTGACACAAAAACTACTCATAGAAAGTGCAAAGTAAGCAGAGCAATGAGCACCAGTCATTTAACAGTGAAACAGTGTTGTATAACATTTTTGGAGGCACTGTGTCAGTTGACATTGTTTTAGTACTGTTGTTTCTATGGTTTTGATAGCCTTTCATTGTATTAAGATGATTTGAATGATTTTAAATTGGGGTCATTAATAGAAACAAGACAAGTCACTGTTTTGTAAAAACAGGTCTGCACTCTCCTGAGTGCTAAATCTCTGGCTGTGTCCCTGTGCCCAGCAGCAGAGTAAAGGCTGTCCTCTCCTAACAGCCTGACCTTACCCCTCCATTAAGTCTTTAAAAAACTCCCTCCTTCCTTCATTCCACCTTCTTTTCTTTTCTATTGGGCTCCTTTGCTTTTTGCCCCAACTGAGCTTTTTTATTTCACATTAAAGGCAGGCAACATCTGGAGCTATTCATCACACACAGCTAGTCACAGCTTTGCCTCTAACGCCTGCATGCCCATGTGCATGCTCACTCGCTCTCACTGTCTCTCATAGATTATACTCCACATTCTCACGCTCCCTATGCTCCACAGTGACTGCTGATTGGCATCAATCACAGCCTGGTATCTTTACTCTGTGTACAGACATGTAATAAACCTTCTCATACCTCCTCTCTGTGTGTGTTTCACAGTTTGCTTTCACACTATCACACCAAACCGCAAAGGAGGAATTAATACTAAAACATTGCACGCATTTGTTGTTGGGGATTTTTTTCGATGTCCTTGAGTTGTAAATGAAGGAGACTCTGTATGTCTGAAGCAGGAAAAGTTTATTTATCATCAGTACAGGACCCGGAGACAGTTGAACACTCAATACATTGTGGGAGCGTTGAACATTCAAGTTAGTCTGGCTAAGCTGATTTTCCCCTAACATTTATTTTATTGAGCACACAGACATCGGTAGAGCATGATTAGGGGCAGGTTGTTAGCCGAGAGTTGTTGTGTTCAGCTTGTGCTTGTTGTGTGCGCTTGACTTGTCAACTTGACATTCTTTTTTATGAAAGCATAACCGATTGAAAGAGGAACAAAAGTCATTTTCAGTTCAGAACATGTCCATGTTTGCTGCGAAACAAAGTGTATGTGACACAGTGAGCTAATGGAGCATCCGGTTCCCATACATGCCCTTGTACAGGTGTTTTTAAATCCATTCCCTGCAGTGCTACTGTACTAGTCCGACTCATCAGCTGCTCACTGGAGCACATGTCAGGTCCAACCAGTCCACTCACATCTTCACACACCATTTGAAGCTGAAAAAATGCAAAGTGACAATGCAGGGAAACATTAACTGTTTTGCTGTGTGTGTGTGTACAGTCCGTGAATGACAACTTAGAAGCTGTCAGTCACTTAAGCAAATTATGCACACTCAAATTAGTTGCAATTTTCTTGCAGGTGGTTTCTCTGTACTCATTTAGCCTAAAGGTTTTTGGAGGCCACAGCCTGGTACATACTGAACTACATTTTTCATCTTGTTATATTACAGCTCAATGAGATGTCATTCAACTGTTTACCTACCCTATAATTTAACTTTGTTGTGATGATACTAAGTTACTTATTTCCCTCATTTCAGACAAGACGTTTTCATTTTGACTTTAGTTTTGGTCAGGACCAAAGCAGGTCACCCTTTGCTTCAGAGTTTAAGATTGGGTTACTCTTCAAGTTGGTTTCCATTGTTTTGTGGCCTTTCATTACAGGTTAGGATTTCCTTGTGAACCATTGTTAAGGGCTGCCTTTGTCGAAGAATAGTCCAAAATGATCACAAGGGTTTAGGGGACCCAACATTTCCATTGCAGTTTATGGGTCATTCAAAGTTCATCTTATGGTCAAATGTTTTGAGATTCAGAAACAGTAGAATTTTTTTCATAATTCACACCAACTATAATTATGCAGTTTTGTTATTGTTGTAACAATTAACTCAGTTATCTTAATTTGAAAGTTTTCTGGTTAGAAAAAGTCTGCAGCAGGTCTCTAGGCTTTCACATTTTAATGAGTTACAGCCCTCGGCTGATGGCATCACTTGGTCCATCCCCTGCTTCTGACCTGTAGTCCCTCCATCCACTCCTTCTCTATTTTATCAGCCAGTTATTAAAGTAGATCTTATTAAAAGGCAGGAGAAAAAGCTAATCTATATTTGCATTCAGTCTATAGCAATTCATTAATATTATGACATTTACAGGGAGCTTGGCTGGGCCCCGTCTGCCTGCTACCCTTTTCCCTTCCTGAAATGTTAATTTAAAAAGTTCTGTCTTTGTAATGGAATAAGAAATCCTCTCTTGCCCTATCAATTCTGGGCGTCTGGTGAGGAATACTAATTCCTCTGCTGTTCCATTGAAATAGCATGTCACTCTGATGGAATATGAAAATGCAGAATTGGTTTTAAAGTCCTTAATGCCACAAGTTGTGTGTATTTCTCTTTGCGCCTCAAATCTGAAAAGCTGTAGTATATTGCCTCTTTTTCCCAAATGCCAAAGAAATGTTATAGGATATAGAGATATTCAGCCAAACAAAAACAGTCGAGTGGGTAAGAAGGAATAAATGTGTGTATTTTTTGTTTTTCAGACTACTCACCATGTGTACAAGGCACTTTGGCAGTGTGGTAACACAAACTATACGGACGTATAAGACAGACCAGTTCCCCCTGCTTCTTATAGTCATGGGAAAACGCACATCCAATGAAGTTCTAAATGTTATTCAAGGTATTTCATTTAAACGCACAAAAGGGTCATGTAATATTAAAAATTATAAATGATTATTATTTACACATGTGGTTATCTTTTAGGCAATACAACTGTTGACGAGCTAATGATGAGGTTAATGGGAGCCATGGAGATCTTCACAGCACAACAACAAGAGGACATCAAAGATGAGGTAACTCTGAACAACAAATTGTAATGTGTGGACAGTTAGAATTATGTAAGTATCATCTTTATGTATTAGACTCATGGAGCGCTAGTACTTACAATAAATAGATTTTGTAGAGCACTCCACCAAGCGTGTCCATTACCTTTACTTCCTCCACACAACATAAATCACAACATGCCTGGGCACATCAGAAGACATTGTGTCAATGCAAAAAGGCAAGCGGAGAATACTAACCGTTTCACTGTGTTCCCATTTACTTTTCCCATTACTATGCCAACTATAGGCTTTGAAAAGGCTGGGACACAAGCCACTCTCCCGGTCTTTGATGTTATAGACACTAACCTCCCAATAGCTCAGCTCTTTGTTACTGTTAACGAGGAAAGTAAGCTATTTAAGTATTTACTCAGCAGCATCAAACAAAAACTAAAACTCTAAACTAAAAGTTTTTGTGCACACTGGCCTTCAGTCTACTGTTCAGAGTAAACTCTATTTCATTTTAATCAAGTAGACATTGTTCAGAAATGTGAGCATTATTGTTGCATTAACTCACTCTGTTATTTCTTGGTGAGAGTATTTTTAATTAATTTTTTCAGGCTCGTTTTATATTCTCAATTGTTCCCACATGTTAGTCACTAGTTAATTATTTTCTTCTGTTTGTGCAGAGTATCTATTGTGACACATGTCACGCAGCATTAGGATTATCCTAGTTAAACTGTCAAATAAATGCCAACTGATTTAACAAAGAATATGTGAGCGACAGAATCTGAGTTATGAGAAAGTATTCTTCCACTCCCACAGCCTGAGGCCCTGACTTCTTCAGGTGCCTTAATTACTGTTAGGTGCCACATGTTGTACTCTTGTGCTATTATCATTGCAACAGTATGCTGTCACTCCTTAAATAATTACATTTGACAAGCTGTCAAACAAACTTTTACAAGCCAAGTCATCAGCATAGTGTATCACACATTGTTGTGGCACAGGATAACTGTGCTCTCATTTACTTGTTTTTGTCAGTACTGAGACAAGGTCAGACATGAACACAAACACTGACCCATCCCAGACATTCCTCTTTGACAGTGACTGTCTGGAAATGGCGCAGCTGTACAGCCACATTGTGCCTTTAACCAACTTCATGAACTCGGCTGCAGTCATCCTCAGGGTTGTCTGCACTAGATGGTTAATCAGCTGACTGTAGCCTTTATCATCACAGGGCACGTTCAGGTCAAGCCTCTAGATGTTTACGTCAGGTATAGCTTTGACAAGTTGTCCATCATCAGAAATATGCAGCGTTAGAGAAAATACAGAGACCATTTGGAATCTCTAAGTTAAATATGTTAAATATGTTATTTCAGGCGTTATGTTTCTAAATTAATCCACATGTATCAACTGTATTACTGTACATTTGTTATTTTGAGGTGGAACAGCTTGCTAAGCTGACATCTGACCACTACATTGAAAGTTAATTTAATTCTGCTTACAGACTGCACACCCATAGCCAACTTGATAAGTATCCAAAATATATATTGAAAAATAAATATTCCCTCAAATATAAGTCTGATTAAGCACACAAGGTTCATTAAAGCTGTACTACCTGATTTTGTGGGGTAAGAAAATGGCAAAAAAATTATGTGAAAATGATCAAGTTTGAATAAATCCACTCCTGTCCTTTCCCCTCAGCCTGTGTCTCTCACATAAAGCGCACATTGCCCCGAATGCATTCACAGACCAAGAAGAGTGACAATAATGAGCAATGATCTGGTGTTGGATTTTAAAACTTTCAACTAAAAAACAAAAATAACTGTGAATAAACTGAATTTTGAAATAAAACATCAGCTCCCTCACATTGTTCCTGATAGATTATAGTTCTTAATAGATAATATAATAATATAGTATTGACTAATCAGAAAAACCCTACTAAAAAAAGTATTTTTTTTCTCCGACAACTTCTGTTGAGCTGTATTATTGACTATTGAGTAACTATTGTTGCCTAAATATAAGGTTAAAAAAATCAGGTAGTCCAGCATTTTTAACTATTGTTTTTATAATGCCAAATAATGACAAAATTCTACAGTTTAAACAATATGAACAATATATATCCCATAGATTATCATATGTGCCATTGCTTATGCTTTGGGTGACTTGTTTTTTGTTGACCTTACATACCAAAAATGTGTATTGTGATAAGTGAATTCTTAAAAAATATGTTTAGCATATCGCCCACCCCTGGTTGTGTTTTAAACTACACACGATACAAATATTAAACTCCAACCTGTTTGCGTGACTTTGAGCCCGTTCATTGAAGGTAGGCACTTTTGAAGGCTTTGTCCGTCGCTGCTATTCTTTTTACAGTTTCTTTTCACTGTTCATCCTTTAAAAGCACAAATGTATCCTTTGCTTTTTTCTGATTCAATACAACACAACAATACACACTGTCCTTTTGCCATGGCTTCAGCGGGCACCACAGCAGCACTCTCTGATCGTCACAATGAGCTTACTTCACCGTATCCGGCCAGACACACAGCGTGGGCCTTCAATAAAAAACTATAGAATACAAAACTAATGGCTGTGCGGTGTTAACACAATGGCCGCTCGTATTTAGTCCCACTCTTTGTGCAACATTTTGTAGCCACAGCAGGTAGAAAGAAAAAGGCCCGGCTGTCCCCTTCCCTCTGTACAAACAGGAAGAGGGCGAGCAAGTGAATGAGAGAGAAAGGGAGGGTGAAACTGAGATGAGGAAAGCTTAAATGGGACCAGTGGCCTGCTTAATGACAGCCTTATCACAATGAAATAGAAACGACTCTAGTGCTGCTCTTTCATACATGTTTGTAGCTAACCACACGACATGCTGTGTTTCCCCTTTGTTCTTGTGTCATCTTGTAAAGTTAAGATAATGGACCACACATGTCTCGCTTAACAAACTTATTGCTTTGACCAGGACGAGCGAGAGGCGAGAGAGATGGTGAAGAGGGAGCAAGATGAAGCCTACCGCCTGTCACTAGAAGCTGACCGCAAGAAGGTATTGAAATAAAGAACATAAAGCCTTAATGACATATATGTGGTAGCACAAATCATATTTAAAACCACCTGCTCTTGGACAAAAATATATCTTCACTCAAGCCCGTAATTCAAATCTTCAAATGATGGTGCATCCAATAATGTACTTTGCTCTTACCACATTTCATTAGCGTCATGGTTTTCCACTATAATATTTGATGAACAGAAGTATGTCAGAGGGACATTTAAATCTTGCCGTTTGTAATCCATGATTTCAATTACTTTAGTTGTGCCAATAATTCAGATTTCATTATTTTTGTCTCAGAGAGAAGACCAGGAACGAGAAGAGGCGGAGCAAGTTCGTCTGGAGCGGATAAGAAAAGAGCAGGAGGAGGAGAAGGAGGTGAGAGAGCGTTACCAATACAATCATGAACAATTATTTTTACTTATTGGAGGAAGCCATATTGTGTTCAAGTTCTGTGTATTCTTTTTTAATCTCTTGCTGTCACTCCAAAAGTAATGAGCCAATTAGATTGTGGTTTCTGAAGCCTGCCAATCAATGGCGCGTGTGTTTGTGTGGGTGAGCAGGCTTCGAGCCATTTGAGAAGAACGTACTATTCTAATTACAGTGAAGCCTACTGCAGTAAATGTCACCTTCCAAACACAGTTATTGTTCTGTTTTACTGCTTTGGGTCCATGTAAAACATATGCCTCACATTGAAACCCAAATGGACAAAAGACTGAGGCAATTCAGGATCATAGGCTTAGCACAGGCATACACAACCTAAGCAAACACACACATTGACTTGAAAACAATTATTGTATGTGAAGAGAGAGGCAAACAGACAGTATATAGGCAGACACACTGTCACGCATACACAAAACAATAATTGTCTACAAGGATGGGGCCAATGTTGTAATACAGTCTATAGTAATACAGTCCTCAGTGATTGTTGTTTGCTCAACAGCATAGGCCTGGGGCTGTGTGGTATTGGGTGACCCGGCCGGCACAGGTGATTTGTCACCGTCAAACAGACGGCAACAAAGAGCCTATGGCCTTCTTAATTATACTGTACGCCACTAACCTAAATGTGTTCATGCTGTATTTTTCAACAACAATGCTCCCGTTTGCTCAAATTTTGGCATTTCACTCAAGTATAAGAGTTCTCTAAATACAGTTAAAATACAGAGTTTAGGGAAATGGTACTTTGTGCATTTTGGATTTACACAATGCCTCTGGTGTTGACTCAATTTAGTTTTTCTAAGTCAGTCCCAATGTCGTAACCTTGTCTATGAGTAAAACTTCAGCCTCAACACAAATACTGGTTCCCACTAGACAAAGGTACAGGGAATCCTTGTGATTTTGTGCCTTTGTGCAAGGCTTGAGGAAGGCTGAGATTATAGTATGAGCTGGTGAAGTGGGGATGGGGTCGGGAGAGGCCTTATGCATGCGCCTGTGTAAGGGTGGTGGTACTGTTTACCTTCTCTGGGGTCTTAGCATACTGTAGTGAGGATTGCAGGTGCACCTTGTCACCTACTCCTCATCTGTTTGCTTTTTGTGGTTAGTGGAGCCGTGATGGAGCAGCATGGAGGCTGGATGCTGTGATTATGAGGATGACCCAGGCCCAAGGCAAACGCGTGTGGTGTGGTTTCTTTAGTGACGCTGCCGCTGGTGCTGGTGTTTATGCTTGTGTTTGTGGTCTGTCCATCACCACACACACACACTCTCCACTCATTTAAGTGTGTGTTAGCTGGCCCCCCGAGACACAGTCAGCATCAGCTCTTATACCTGAGGGAGCTCATGACGGAGCGGCACGCGCCCGACCCTGCCCACCCAACACCAGAAGCTGCTAATGAGCTACTGTTGTACACTCTTATGAAATATAATTGCATTATGGTGTGTAAATAAAGCCGGGGCGTGTTGTCACAGCATATGCTCCCAGGCTGGCCAAACAGGAACAACAAGCATCAGAGGAGGTGGTGAGGGGCAGAGAGGAGACAGGCTCTAGGGAGCAGCTGAAGTGTGCCTCAACTTAGTAGAGATGATTAGCTTTATCTAAAGAGGACTGTGTGATTGCCTTTGTGCCAGTTCTGCTGTCACTAAACTTTATTTTAATACACACTTATTAACACAAAAAAGTTGGCAGTCATTTACTCATAATCATACAATACAATACAGTGCAAATAATCATCTAAAAGTGTATCGCACTTTACAAAATCCAAGGAGTCAAATCAGTATTATTTAGGGGGAAATGTTCCACACTTGCAGTTGAACTAAAGATATTAACAGGTACTGAGCAGTCTTTATCTGCTGAGATATTGGTGCAGCTGTATGTAAAAAAAAAAATCCTCCAGCAGAGACACTACTCATCATTATTCCTTTGACCGTGTGTTTTGACTGTGTTTTTAGGCGATTCGTTTATCACTGGAGCAGGCCTTACCCCCAGAGCCGGATGAAGATTCAGTTGAGCAGATCAGTAAACTGAGAGTCCGGACACCCAGCGGAGAGTTTCTGGAGAGACGTTTTCTGGGCAGCTGTAAGCTCCTGGTCCTGTTCGACTTCATCGCCTCCAAAGGATACCCAACTGATGAGTTCAAGCTCCTTACCACCTTCCCTCGTAGAAATGTGAGTGCTCCTTCCTAACAGTCTGCCTGCCCAAAACAACAAGCAGTAAATGATCACCGATGAGAAGCAGCAGGTTAGATTTACCATAGCTAACATCTCGGCTAGAGATATCCACAGCTCTTAATGAATTAATTTACTCCATAGCTAGGCAAACATGACAACTGCCACACAATGGGCTTACTTTTTATATTGCAGTTTTTTGTTTTGTCCACATGTGAGTTTAGTGGAGGCAGGTTAAGCTGTTCACAGGTGTGTGTTTATCCGTCCACCTGTGCACATGTATTATTCAGTGAATATTAATTAGAATGTGCCCATAGTGAATACAGTACTATATGGCATTATGAGGATACAGTTGTCAGCACTAACAGTTTATTCTCTATGGCTCAATTTCAGCACTACAGTCATTAGAGGCTTGGTCCAGGCGCTCGGTGGCAGCAGTTAATGAGCACTGTTTTAACTAGCAGTTTAATTAGCCATGCTGCTGGAAACAAATCTGTGGTTTCCATTCATCAGGCCTGGTGCAGAGGAGAGGTGTCTTTAAGAGGTGTATGGTGTGTGTGCGAAGGCTTGCCCAGGCAGTGTGCCACGACCGTCCACAGAGACCAGTGGCACAAACACCTCCCACTAACACACACATTAACACTCTGCTCACACTTTTCATTTCGTCACAATCACACACTTCAACACATGCACAAATATTTTCAGGCAAACACATGCCCCGCTCACAACTTTGTCACTTAAAGGATTCACAGTTGTCTCTTTATAATCAAGAGTAAACATGTGTTTGAGACACAGATAAAGATGTGTCTGCATCGCAGATGAAACTCAGGCAAAAACAGGACGGGGGGGATTAGAGGGGGAGAAGAGGAGAGCAGAGTGAGTGCAGAACAGAGAAGATAAAAGCTTAAACAAAGAAAGATTTAATTAGAGAAACAGTCTGAAAGAGAAAAGGATCGAGAGACAAGTGAGAAAGATATTAAATTGAAGATGATGGCAGAGAATTCCTGAAAACAGAAAGGCGGGAGCTTTATGGAAAGACAGTGGAGAGAGTGAGTGCAGTGCCAGTACGAGGCTGTGAACACAGGCCCTGGTCTAATCCAGCAGCTCTGTGTTGTAATTAAATGAGAGGAGAAAACCTCCCTCTCGCCCAGACGCTTCACTGTTGCTCTGCCAGGATCACCACCATAGACCACTATTGCATTTGTAAGACTGCACAATACTGCACAACTGTTGAAACCTCTCTGCTGCTTCATAGCTTTGTGCAGTCTCACTCATTCATTTATTACTTAACTCTGTGTTAGCTTACTTTACCTCTTCAACATACCAACATGACTGGACACTATTCACATGAGAGAGGTTAAATTTTGAATGTCTAAATCTGGTAAGCTGATAATAATTGGTTTAGGCTGTTTGTAGATGACTAACTGATGATTTGTGAAATTCCATCAGAGATCAGATGTGATTCATGCAATTACCACCTTCCTGTAGCTTTGCCAATAAATGCCTATTAGTGTCTGATTGTTGGACTCGTCTCACCATCAGCATTTGGTCTCAGTGGCTTATGTCTTCAGCTCTACAGCAGGCCCTACACTGGCATCATTTGTACTAGGCTTAGCCGTGCTCAGGAAACTAACCCTTGCTGTGTTTCTGCAAGTTTGAAGAGTGTTTTAGTGTTTCAGTTTTCGCTTTTCATTCAGGAATTGCATGTCCTTGTCTCTGAATTTCTGTGAGTTTTAAAAGCTTGGGCATGTCTTTCCTGGTGTTGCTGGGAGCATGTTTAGACTGTCGGTGATATAGTTTTCCGGCCTGGCTGCTCGTAGATGTTCAAACCCTGTCTGAGTGACATATTTCTGCCTCACAGTGATACTGTACCCTCTTTCACCTCGTCTTAATCCTTCTTCCAGCTCCGATCTTTAATCGGCAAAATAATTTGGAGAGAAAACCTGAGATTCAGAAAAAATAAACATTGACGGAGAGGAGGATGTGTGCTGAGCAGAAATAGATTTTACATCTGGGGCAGTGGGGTATTAGCTTTTGTTTTAATAACTGTATTTGGGAAAGATGGTTTAAATTTATGCACCTTTTGTCATTGTTGTTTTCACTATTCATTACCTAAATAATTTTTCTATATTTTATTGTCTGAATGTCAATATTAATTTCAGACATTACATTTGTGCTCCACCGCTCACTTTAGTATAAACACTCTGTACCTAATAAAGTGGCACTGAGTAGGTCTTTTGCTGCTGGGCCCAAACTGCTTCAAGGTTGTTCAGAGATGGACTACAGGTTGTAATGAGACTTGGTTTGAGCCTCAGCAGGTTTATTCCATGTGTATATTACATTCATTGGTTCCATGTGATTTATTGGGTGAATAGCTATTTGCATTCATGAGCATTTAAACCTGAACCTAATAAAGTGACCAGTGAATGTATTTTTCTTTTATTTCTAAATGTATATATACAGTACATTTCAGATGTTATGCTCTGTCTGTGTCAGTGTCTATGGGGGCAGTTCATGTAAAAGCTGTGTCTGCTGCTTATTCATCTATTACAGCCTAGATTTTTAGATTTTATTTTATATTGAACCAATTAGACCTCGATTGTACGAACAAAATGCTCATTATGGTATTTTTTTAATTAGGCTAATATAAGTTGCTTTATTATTATATATTTTTATTTTCCAATCTTTTTCAGTGTTCAGTGGTAATGCCCTTAATCAGATTTGAATGTGTATGGATGTATGTGGTAAAAAAAATGCATTATTGTGATCAAACTATAATGAAAACTGTACATAAAATATGTACTTAAGCAAAACAAACAAATGGTGGCATATATAAATTGTAGGTCTTATTATCAAAGCTACTATTTCATTATCAAACTTAATTCCTGGTATTACTGTATATAGGAATAAAAGTGTATATTGACCAACACTGGAAAATTAATTCTACATAATTGAATACATACATCGGCCCATATAAAAACAATGTTTTTTCCTTATATTCACGGTATATTCAGGTTCTTTGCCCCGTCCAGTTTGCATCTCTTTGAAGTCTCTTATTGAGCTCCCTTCTTTTCTGTTCACGCCCCGGCTCGACGTGCTGTCAACACTCCTGGCAGCGGATAATGATCTCCCACTGCTTTTGTAATTGGCCAAATAAACACTTGACAACACTAGTTTAAAACAGACAAGTTATTTGGTTTTAATTAACAGTCGGGGCCTGTAATGGCTTCATTAAAAATGCGTTATTTCAGCTGCACGTCGATGATGTTGGACATCTTGAGAGGGCTGTGTTTATTTTGCCTTTCTTTTCTTTCATTGCCTTCGCTTTGTCAGTTTTTTTTATTGTATTTAGGCATTTGCAATTTATATTTATTTTAAAAGTGCTAATCATTAGTTTTTTGTGTGCCGATGTCTGAGGTCCAATATTGCCAAATACATGGGGTTGATATTAGCTGAATGTTTTATGTCACACAATTTTTCAAAATGAAAGAAAGATAAAATATCCAACAGTGCCTAGAAACACCATCTGTCTTTTCATTTGGTTCCAGTTTTAAAATTAGCCTCAGTGTGGAACTCCCAGTGATTGTCATGTATATGTCTTCTCATTCGGCTGCAAACAAACTTCAATTTGCTTTTGCTTCTGTCAGTTTTTGGATTAGATTTTTTCTACATTAGCAAAAGCTTGGCATAAATGAACACATCTATTATATTTAGGCGGTTCAGGTGGTTCTTCTTTTTTCTTTTTTTTTACTGAAGTTGATGAATATAATACGTAAATTATATTGAGTCAAGATTTTTAAAACATCATCTAAACAGAGAGTGTGTCCCTTGAATGTATGTAGGATGTATGTATGCATGGCGATGTCTGGAGGAGGAGAGAAAATGGTTTATGCAGAGCAGAGGAAAAACAACAGCTTTGTTTGTTGACAGATGCCTCCATACTTATGGTCTGTTAATTGGATAACAATGTAAACAATCACCGATGGTGCCCGTCTCTTGTGTCAGTGTGGCATCTTGTTTCCCTACTTTCTTTTTCCGAGTCAGATGCTCTCAGCCCTGGTGGTGGTGCAGATTGTGCAGTACAAGCACAAAGTCCCATTGACTGAATGAGCGCTCACACCTGCTCCACCTCAAAGCCTCATTTATTCCTACCTGATGCCGTGGTGTCATAGCAGCCTGTCGGGTTCATTAGTATGGCAGCCATTTGTGATGTGCGGCTCCTGAGGTGGGAAAAGCAGGCGCGGCCCTGTTGGTGGTTTGCTCCACCGCGGGGATAGAATATGTTTGCAGCAAACACACACCATTTTGGTTGTCTCTTCATGGAGCCTGGCTCCCTGCCGTGGTCGCCTAGGTGAGGGGTGCAAGGTTGATGTAACAGCCCCTCCCTGTCCATGCCGCGCTCTCAGAAACCCACTGAGAAGTCAAGAGTTTAAATGACACGTTGAAATGAGGACGGGGACATAAAGACGCGAGTCAAAGACCACTGGTGTGTACATGGTGTGACATTTCCAAACTCCCATGAGACACAGAAGGAGCTGATGCTGATCTGTCTTAGTCGCTTATTCCTCATTTACTCTTTTCTCACCCGTCTCTTTGAACCCGGGGTGTGTAGATTGTTTTAATTAAACTCACTCTGTCAGACAAAAGCTTCTTGGAGGATAAGAATGAATGTATTTTAAATATCAACCAATGCAGTAGTAAATAAAGATGTTTATCTTGCCCTCTTTAAAAAAAAAAAAAACTGTACACAGTCTCAAGTCACAACAGAGATTATATGATGTAATAAACCAAGTATCCCATACAGTCTCTATGTCCTATCCTCATTCGTATACTCTGTGTATACATACAACAGTTTAACTCAGACCTATCACTTTGGATGTTGTGAGGTTGACCTTTTGACCCATTGCCCTGCCCTTTGACCTGTGTACAGCAGGTACAGGCGGGGGTTAATGTCCCGCTGTGAGCCTTAATCAGAGCCTATGACGTCCATAAGCCCTGGACACAGCTCAGTGTCAGCCCCTCTGCCCAGGTGTGAGGTGGTCCGCTGTAACACAAGCCCTACACTGATTAGCTCACATAATCAAAGAGGCCCACCACTGCGCTGGTGTTAAGAGAAGCCAAAGACACAGATTGTCCTGTTTTTAACAAACATAGGTCAGACGAGCTAAATGTCCGCTAACCTGATCAGCCCCGACGTGGGTGGCATTGCATTATTCTTCGATGTCAGCTTTTGTCTGAGAAAGGTTTCCTCTCCCATTATTAGACTTAAAACATGTTTATAAGACTATTTTCAGTTTCAGATTTCTCTTGTCACAAATTTGCTTTGGAGACTGCCAAAGAAGACAAACCTCACAGCCCATAATAAGGGCATTGTGCATTGTTTATTGAGAAGGCCCTGTATGTGTTTGATGGGTTTTTAATGTATTTTTTTAGATAAAGAAAAGGAAATCAAGAAATCATCATAGACAAATCCATAAATAGGAACATAATTATTTAAGATTCTAAATATTAGTAACTGGCTTCTGCAGTTTTTTACTCATCTTTCTGCTGATGTTGAACCTATATATCGGTGCATCCCTGTTAATTTTACTTTACCTTTCTGTTCTGTTTCTAGATCACACAGTTGGACCCAGGCTCGACTCTGATGGAGGCTAAGTTGTTCCCACAGGAGACACTCTTCCTCGAGGCGAAGGAATAAAAGCGAGCTGCGACTGAACTGAACTGGCTCAACACACACTAGTCACTGAGCATGGGCCACATACAATCTCTCCCACACACCCTCAAAAAGACCTACAACATCAACACTGGCATGCACATCCAGTGACCAAGTGCAAAAACATGCTCCTCTGCCCTCGGCCTCAGTACTGAAGCTGTACATGTGTCTCTCAGTGGAGCTAAGGCAGTATCACAAGCACACAGCCAAACACTTAACTTCCCTAATCTTCTATCCCATAATTTCTCTCACTTTATGACAACTATAGAATGGAAAAGCATTGAGTGACTGAGTGGACTAATAGTTGTCAGAATAGAAAAAAAAATCCTCCTTTGATCAACACACAACGGCTGCTTTTTTAAGACCTGTTTTTTGTGTTTGGAATTTTCAAAATGCTATAAAGAATAAATAAAGAGTTAAGAGAAGAAGCTGCCCCACGGAGGTCGAGCATATCTGTGTTTTGATCTTTTCCAAAATTCACTTTCAGAGCCTCACTCCTCCGTCTGCCATCAGAAAAGACAAGGGCGTGGGGCATGCAGTGTTGCTCTGGACCGCACCACACCGGTATGATCAGCTACTTCAAAACAACTCATGTTTTCATGTTCCCCTTTTTCTTGATCCTTTTTAAGTTGGATGCTGTATTACTTTTAGTTTGATTTACATTATATAAAGTATATGAATATTGACATCAAACTGTGTTGCCCCCAAATCTGTTCAAAACTTTATTTAAGGCCTTTATATTTTCATATCACAATTATAGAGTTAATGAATATACAATACTGTGCAAATGTTTTGGCAATACGTTCAGAATCTACTATAACAATATTGTCTATTTGTTGTATCACAAACTCTAAAGGTTTGGGTGTAAATCCCAATTGGTATCACAAAACATAATTGAATCTGGGATTTTCATGAAAAGACAAAAAGATGTGGGCAGTTTTTGTATACTTTTAAACTAATACAAACAAACCAAATACATTGCATATTTCCATTTCCCTAACAGTATAGTATGTAGTAGTACTTGTCAAACATTTGCACAGTGCTGTATAAACAGGTACATAATACTGTTAACTCATAACTTTTATTGAGCTGAGTCCAGTTTGTATGTTGGACAGTGAAAGTTGTAGTTATCTCACACCTGCCTGTTGCAGCAGACAGACCTTTTAACACACTTCTCTTACATCTCTTTAACTAATTAATGCCTTAATGCCTCCCTCACACACCACCTGGTAATATCCACCAAACAACAGCTCAGCCCCAGCCTTCAGTGAGAAGAGATCACAGGGCTTAAACCTCCATCTGTGGCACGGCTCCTCTATCAACTAAAGGCAAAGTTAGACAAACCTGGGGCACAAACTGCTCCAGAGGAGCTTTCAGCACCTTACACAGAAATGCATGTGAAAATCAACTGAGACCTCAGAGTGTGTAGAGAAAGGCTTTTTACACTCACTGGTCACTTTAGTAGCTAGAGCATGTACCTAATAATGTGGCACCTGGTGTATTCCTCTGCTGCTGTAGTCCACCTGTTTCATGTTTGTCATGTGGGTGTTCAAAACCGTCTTTGACCTCCTGAATCAACAAGGAATTTTGTCTGATTTGGCTGTTGAAGTAGCTAAACGAGCCCAAAATAAGTGGCCAATGAGTGTATTTAATATAATAGTGAACAACACAGCGTTCCATAAAGTGAAATCATAGAAGGTGGGTGTAAATATTAGTGTGTTCTTTATAAACTGGGACATTGAGCACACTTTATCTCCATACCTCGCATATTAAAGAATTGGGGTAGAATAATCATGTGTGCAGACTGAGTTGCTGTACTTTCAGGTGTGAGTTTTACAGGCTGTGACTTAATCCTGGGGTGAAACACAATTATCTCTTGATTCTGTCTACGTGCCAACTCCAGATGATGAGTTATTCTTAACTCAGATGATTATAGTCAAGGTCATTCACACAAACTATGCAGTTGCTGTAGGTAATACAAATTTTTTAATGAAGAATTTCAACTGCAGTGAATCGTATATCAATACATATGTTTCTCATCTTGCCTTTTTTAATGAGAGTTTATGTGATGTGTTTAACCAGCCACACTTTCACCAGAAAGGAGCGCCGTACATGGCTGCTGGTTCAAGGTGGAGTATTTCAGAAATGGATGATCTCTCCAGGGATTTTCACATACTACCATGTTTAGGTTTTATAGATAATGGTTTGATAAAAATACAATATCCAATGAGCGGCAGTTCTGTGGGTGAAATGATGCCAAAGACTGGGATGATAAGGCAGCATCAGTTCAGATAACCACTCATTCCGTTAAGGTCTGCAGGCTATAGTGGCAGAGAATTGGGAGTATCTTGTGAATTAAGTACAAAGTATATTTATTTATTATTTCAAATTTTACTAATACTAGTTTTACTTTTGTAACAGAACCGACCATCTCAGCCTCACATTCTTGGCTTGTGTGAACAAGAACCACTTTGTGTTGAACTTTGTCAATGCTCCGAGGGCAAATGTTAAATGTCAGAGGTAAATGGATAAAAATGTAGTGTTGGGTCGGAAGTTGTGTACACATTTTGGGCTGTCAAAGATGTGCGCTGACCATGAAGACGCGTGCTGCTGGGGGCGAGGGCTAGCTATGATGCAGTAGACTTCCATGCGTACAACAGGCAGGTGCAACAGGCTGTCAGGTGTGATCATCTTCAGGCTACAGTGAACATAGTGAAGCTCCTCTCATGTGTGACAATACAGTTTCTCTCACGCAGTTTATTGAAGCTAATGTGCACAGGCAGGGTGGAGGATTTTGGCTGTGATGCGGTCCGAAATGTCTTAATGAATTAGAAGTGTTATGATACTAAGGAAGAGTGCAATTTAATATTTTAACTGTAAGTCTGTTAAAAATCTGTCTCTGTTGTATGATGTACACAAGGTTGTCTGTAGAGGCCAAAGGGAGGGATAAAGTGGTAAAACTTGACGACTATTGGTCAAAGTGGTAACCCAGGGGGAAGGACTAAAGTAAAATAACAATTCTGACACCCCTAATCATAAAGATTCAGTAGTGTGGAGTGGTTGGTTAGAGGAACTTTTATCAGCTTGGCATATACTCAGCGGTCACTTTATTAGGAACATACATAGAATGTGGCGCATATACCAAGGTTGATTCAGAGATGGTCGTCTGCAGAATTTGTAACAAGCAAGGTATTTTTTGTTACTACCAAAATGCTGCTCACTTTATTTGTACCCAGTCTTTGTAAACTCAATAGATCTAGTCTAATTGTGTGTGACGGTCTGGGCTAGATCAGCATGTTCTCAAATACGCAGATTACATTTCACTTAAATCCTCTTTCTGCCCCATTCTGCTGCTCAGTTTGAACATATATCGTCAACATATGTCAAGACATTGAATTGCAATTTTTTTTGACCTAATAAAGTGGCTGTGTGCTGGATGTCTTAATCAGCAGAAGGGCCAGTGACAGGACAGCATGAGAAAGTGTCTTGTGTGCTAATAGGCTTACTCTGTCGGCCTCACATAGACTCGGAGTTGGCCACATCAGGTTGCTGTCTTGATTCTCCAGCAACAAAAGAGTAAAGCGTCTGCGATGTTTAACCAGCTCCGCCGGGGTTAAGAATGCAGCCCACCAAAATTCCTGATGACACAAGTGATCGGTCCTCCCTTCCTTTTGAAGTTAGGGTCCCAAAGCAAGACAACTCTCTGGATCTCTCCTCTTGCATCCCAGACAGGGCTAACCTGGAGGGTCACCCCAAGTTTACTTTCTCAGAGACGCAAGCAAGCCCCCCTCAAGAAACAGAATCTATGCAGCTTAAAGTGTTGGTTAGGCACAATGGTGGGGTGCTTTTCACACTATACTGTTTGTTAATGATACAATGGGTAGTTGGACTTTTCATCTTGGGGGAACACTATTCTAGTAATCGATGTAGTCTAGTGTGTCATAAAATTGAGCTTTTCATTGGACGACAAAAGACGATGTATGTCTCTGAAACAGGCACAGGCCATAAGGGGTTTTTCTGCATGATAAAAAAAACAATCAAATCAGGCAATAATAATTAGGTGCCTCTTCAAATTTTGATTGAGTTATTGTATTTTGTTAAAGACCCAATTCTATTGTGAATTGAGTATTATTTTATCAAATTTGTTCATATCAGAAATATAGAAATTAATTTGCTCCTCTCAAATATTAGAATGTTCTTCACGTTTCAGGAATTGAAATTTGGTCTCAGAGCATGCGCACATACATATAGGTGATAATGGCCTTGTCACTGGCTAGTTCCTATTTCTTTTTTTATTATATTTTATACTATATTTAAAGTCAACGTATAATCAAGAAAGTTCAATTTTTGTATTATTTTTATATTGTTTTTGTTTTATTATTCATATGAGTTGTTCTGGTAATCAACAGCCAGAGCGTGATTGTGTCTATTATCACAATTTGTCTCCTAATGATAGTTCTATGGCCGCGTAACGAAATGACAGAAACTGTCTACATGCTATTCTATAATCACTGTGAATGTGCTGAAGCTAATTAGCGATGCCACAACATGCCATGACTAACACCGCGATATATTTTCAAATCGCCCTGTGGCTCGTACGTGGATTTCATTTACGTTGATCGCCTCCAGATCCTCTGTTGAGGCCTCAAACCTGTGGCATTCGGATTATGAGCCCGCGTGGGATTGGCCCTAAAGCAATAAATGGACCGGTGGGGTCTTGAATGGGCGCAGAGGCGTGAAGGGGAGTAATTACTGCTTCATATTAATTGTGTTTTTTTTCCTCTTTTCCTGTGCGCACCAAGTCACACACACACTGGCGCTGAAGCAAAGCCGCGGTGGTGGTGACATCTAGGAGGCCAAGTCTTTGTACTGAACACTTCAAGTTTCAAAAACAAGGCCAATTGAAGCGGCCGAGCTCAAAGCCGGCTCTATTGTGAGTGACCACATTGAGTTTTGATTGGGGACAATGGTGTTTCTCAAATTTCTCGCAAAAAGAAAGCCATACTCCATCTGTGATCTCAATGAGCGCCTATTCATGAGCTTTCCTCTTTTGGTTGGGTTAGAAAGGGAGGCAGATGTGGAGGGATAGAGCAGTGCAGAGTGCATTTTAATTGGCTGTGTTGAATCTGTGCGTCTCTCACACTGGATTTAAGGCCTTTTGCAGAAGGAGAGCGAGGCATCCCAATAATCTCGCCGTGTTGGTGAATACTTGTAGCCCATTCATTAAACAAAGATAATCCCTGCCAACCAAACCTACCTCGGGGGCAGGAAAGCGGTATTTTTATTGGTGTGAGAGAGAGATGCTGAGCGTGGGCCAACAGCTTTAGCGGGGGAGGCCTATGTGCTATTGCTAACCACATCTTTCAAATATTCAGGGTGTACAAATACATTCTTTACACGGGCCTAGGCCATATTGGCTAAAGAGAGTCCAATACGCATGTTAGCCCCACCAGCACATCACGGTACACTTTGTGCGTAATTCTAAATGTATCTTGTAGTAGACTATTCTTTAGGTTTAGCTCACTGACAAACCTACAGGCCATATAGAGCTCATGTACCAACAATATATTAGGCCTTAGTCCAAATCCTATGACGCGCATATTCGTGAAATCTGGTCCGCGTGCGGCTTCTGGCACTTTGAGTTCACTCATGATTCATTTATTTGGAATACGAGTAGGCTAATATCACAAGCGAATACCACACGCCTCCCTGTGTGCGAAGCCCTATTGGTGCGCCCTTCAAGCGTGTAAATGGTTGTGTAAAAAGGCCCGTGTGTTTTTTTTCCTCCTCTGCTTCTTTCAAAGTGCAACTCTAACCTGTGTCTCTGCGGCGGGACTGCGCGGGAGGGGATCCGGGCTCCGGCGGGCTGCAGGCGGGGCACAGGCAGTGGGAGAGGCCGCTAGAAAGACGCACAGGGGCGCAGGGCAGCGGAAACATGCTGCTACATATGTAGGGTCAAGCATGGTCATTGTTATCAACCTAAAAGGGTGTTAAAAACCCACTGGTCCGCAGGCTTCATCAAAGGAATGAAAGCATCGCATAGTTGTTGATGCGTGGGCCTGAATGAGTGTGCGTAAGAATGTTGGATTCAAGTGCGCACAGTCATTTTTAATTGGACATGGGGCGATTTTAATTGGTCCTTGGGAACAATGATAATCTTAATCCTTATAATAGGCTAGCTGCTTAAACAATGCCTAGTGCCGAATATAGATGCAGCAGTTAATAGGCTAATATATTAATGACTTTATTATTTTCTCTCTATTTCCTTGGATCAGTAAAGTTGTACCTGTGAGACCAGAGCTATGTTTTAATTAACTGTTGTCTTTCCCTCTTTGTTTAGACTCTATACTCGATCAACACACTCAACTGTCTCCAATAAATGAGGCAGGAGTGCGCCCACCCCACCTGGCTGAGGTGGAGGGGGACACGCATGTTGTTTGTAACTACAACTTCACTCACATAAGACGTCCGCTCGTGCTCATAATAACTCTGAATGTCAAAAGATGTAGTTTTAATATCACTTCTATTAGCTTGCTGGCTAGGTAATTAAGGTGCAGATGACAGCGGCGAGGGAAACAGATGGCATTTGCTTCGAGTGATTGAGAAAGTAAACAATGAGGCTGAGAGCAGAGAGGATGCTGCACGCGCTCACTGTGCCGCCGTGCGCGCGAGCAGCCGCCCCTGTCCACCTCACTGCCCCGCATCACAGCCATCACAGCCACCACAGCCATCACAGCCATCACAGCCTCGGGCTTAGGCTCTTCTCAGCAGCTAACGGAGCGGACAGTTCAGTAAAACCTGAAAAATAACCAGCTTTTGTCTCCCGAGGAACAGGTGAGGACACTGCGCTTAACATCACATTTACAAATATAATCTGTAAACAAAACAATAGGCTATGAAATCAAAGTAGGATATAATAATAATAATAATAATAATACATATTGTTACATAATAATTAATGATAATACATAATAATTAATAATACATAATGATTAATAATAATTAATAATACATAATAATAAATCGTAATAAATATTACATAATAGGCTATTACGGCTAATAACCTTTA
>JAVQKC010033623.1:0-15767 GCA_036025475.1 Philypnodon macrostomus
AATTTTGTCTTGTGTGTGAGAGGTTTTGTTTAAACCTTGCAAAGATAGAAGAGCTAATCACATGAACTGTCTGCAGCTGTGTGGATAGCCTTGTTCCCAGCTTTGATGCACTTGACACATTCTCATGGTCTGAATGTGGAAAGTGCCAACTGTGGCATGAGGCCAACTTTCTCACAAATTCTCACTATATACTTTGTGTGCAGCTTGTTAACATTGGGAAAACACAACCAACAACTACAACTAACCCTTTGTGCTTTACATTTAAAATGTAATGAATGTAACATTTAGGACAATGCCTTAAATGCGATCTGTACTGGGGACGTGCAATGATAGTGCTGTTACTATTTAGAGCTATTGTGCACCCTCCTCTAATTTGTAAATGGTATACTGTCACAAATGCTCTTGTCCATCCGGACCTCTCGCTAATGTTGAGAGATATACTGTGTTGTTTCATGTAAACTTTGTTGGAAGGTAAAGAAACTTTTCAAAGCTATGGAGGATATAGTTTAGATTGTTTCCAATTGTGATCCAAGAAGTTGTTATAAGGAAATGAAAGCACAGAAAGTGTAAGGGCAGCTTGAGGAGTGTGAATGGGCAGAGCATGCCGCACTGAGCTAGGCCTGTTGGCCAGTTTCTAGAGGGGATAGTGGGTGTCCCTGTGCCAGCTGGCAGCCTGTCTCTCCCATCTGTGGAGCCTAGGAGAGTGTGCAGTAATCTCCTGGAGACAGCGGCTCAGCCCGGGACAGATTTAAAGGGATATGGCCAGCTGGCAGGGCACGGACAGGTCTGTGTGAGGAGAGGAAGAAGGGCAGGAGAAGGCCACAGAGATGGGAGGGGCAGAGCAGTGAGCTCAGATGAAGCAGGTCAGGTGTAAGGTGAGGATGATGGAGACTCAGCTCTGTGGTCCAGGAGCAAAGAGGAGCACAGCTAAGAATGATCACAGTCTGCTGCAGCACTGAATAGAACCGACTGAGTGTAATGTCTTCACACTGGTTCACTTAAGGTCACATCCAGGATCCAACATCTAAACTGCTTTGACTTATCACTGTATATCCAAGTGTCCTAAACAAAAACACTTACCAAAATAAACAAAACACTGGCCAATGACCATCAAGCAATTTTTAAACTTTCAGACTTCAGTGAAATCAGTGCAGGTGGTTGCTTCTTAAACTTGAAGAAGAGTTTGTTTGGACCAAACTGCTCCACAGCTCCTGGTTCATTCCTCTGTGTGATCGTTGCAGATGGTAATCAGAGCCCAGCTGGCACATCCACTGCAGCTAAATACCCACATTTCAAAATAATATAAATCTTAGCAAACTGTTTAATCCACTAATCTTAATATTAGTGAGAACCTTTCCAAGTAGGATGATAAAATATAGTACTGTAATCTATAATCTTGTAGTAAATCAAGGAAGGCAAGAATGAAGGCACAGAGATTTTGATAATCATAATAATGATGCTTCAGGGTTAATTAGTGCTTTACAATTGAATGCATTATTTACACACGCCACGTGGTAAGCTAACTCTGTAGCCACAGCTGACCTGTGGCAGCTTGCCAGAACCATTACAGCAACACATTCATGCATGCAGGACACTACAGCAGCCTCAAATCACCAACCATTAGATTAGTGGCTGTCCCATATCAAACTACCTGGGGAAGGGTCACTGGCTGCTCCAGACAGGCTACCCTGATGTCACTGAAGGATTGGTCAAATGCAAAATGTCAAATGTCCTTATCAATCATGAATTATACCTTCAATTTTATTTTATTTGTATAGCCCTATATCACAACAAAATGACCTTAGATGGTGTGAGAGTTTAATAGCTCGATCACAGTCTGGAATCATTACTCTCACGTGACCCAAGTTCAGATGGAAGTGACTGTTGTAGACAGTTTAAGTTCAGTGAAGATTTATTACAGATCACACATAAGGTTTGCATGGCCATGGGTTGAAACAGATTAGATACAATGTCTGCCCTGTGAACAACTGAACACTAACAGTGAAATCTTGTACTATTAAGCTCATCCTTCTGGAGGGGGCGTCCGCCTCAGATGTTGAGCTTCACTCCCATAGGCTAGATTTTTTCACTGTTGGTTTGGTTGGACAGCGATGTCATCATGGTAGCCACGGCCATAGGTTCTCTCCCTATATGGTCTCCTCCGCGTTGAGAATAACAAAACGGCATAGGAATGCATCCCCCTACTGTTATAAATCCTGTCCCAGAGCCTGGCACATCCTTGTACAACTAGAAGTATACTAACTAGTGTTTAACATAAGCATTATAACCGTATCAGTGGCTTTACAGGAACAGATGTGAGCAAACAATAAACTTAAACTCTAGGTCTTGGTTCTATGTTACTTTGCACACACACAATTTAAGGTGTATATCACAGTTATATCACAGTTAACATCATGCCAGACGAAAGCTTTACAAATACAGTTCATACATGCCCCTGAAACATATCTGAGCACAATATCATGTACATATGCATACACAGGTGTGCTCCACTCATCTCTCTCTGCACAGAAAGACCCATCCACAAATGCACCGAGACACAAAGAGGCACACACCCCTGAGGCAAAAGCTGGTAGAATAAGCGAAGCCATGCAAATCCCCAGATGTGCAGGAAGACAGGGGGAAGATGCAGAGGAGAGGATTTGGAGAAGAAGAAGTGCCTCTAAGGGGGAGGGGGGGGGGGGTGGGGTGCTGGGGGCAGGGGGGAGGGGCAGTGGTGGCTGTGGCTGGGTGTTTACGACTGTTTAAAAGGCAGTGGGCGCTGTGCAGATTAATAAACAGGGAGGTAATAGCAGAAGGACTCTATATTTATTTTTTATCTTAAATGTTGCTTGTTTGTCGGGCTGGATGAATATTGACTGTGAAATTGGGATCAGGGGCGACACATGCCAGTGCTCGGCCTTATCTCTGGGATGCAGGCGGGCCCGGGGCCGTTATCGCCGTGCCACAGTGGCGTGCCGGCACTCCAGCACTCTCAAAGCGGCCACATTCCCTTTGTATCTGCCTGGAGAAGCCTGTTTACCTTTCACTGGCTTGATATTCCTATTAGAGCCGCTGACTATTTACTCACTGCTGCCTCCTCCTCTGCCTCACCGGGCAATGGGCTGTCTCTCATCTCCCCCTTACTATTTGGCAGTGCCTATCTACCTCCTTTTTACCGTTTGGCTTTTTATACTATACTTTTGAGCTGACCTTCAATGTTGTTGACTGCCTTTAGTTGCAAGGATTAGACAACTATAGACTTTTTCTTGTACTGACTTTTTTATTTATTTCTTTTTATTAACTAAATACATATTTTCTGTTTGTCTCATCAAAATAAAAATAATTTTGACATGTAAGCACATTTAATGCAATATCTGTTGAATCAGGTGGTTATTCTCGTTCCATTAAAATAAATCATTAATATGATCATGATGCATACCACACGATCAAAATAGTGTTTCATATAAACCGAGCCTCAATGGATCACTTGTTTATCCAGCAGAACCTTGAGTGTCTGACCTCTTTAAAGACATCAAAATACATAAAATTTAGCCCTTTATTGACTCCACAGTTACAGCTGCCCTGTGGCAGCCATACAGCCCAACAACCTGCTCCTCCTGAGCCACTGTTGCAATTTTTGTTTTACTCTTAACAGAAACAAATTACATTGAAATCTTGCAACAAATGTGTTAGCAGCCTAAAGGCAACATATGTGATGCAAGCCCACAAGAGTTTGTTACCATAACCAGGTGTGTACCAGTTTAACTTAGTCCCAACCTGCAGCTAGAACAACTAAAACAGAAAGCAACTAGTTTTAGCAGCAGATCAGTCATTTTGACCTAGCACACAATTAACCTTGAGACACCTGCAGCACACATACAACTTTTCCTTTCCTTATTTCCTCTCTCCTTTGTTGCTTCCTCTCCTAAGGGAAGGGCACATAGATTCTTTCTGTGATGACTGCTGCCTCTCTTGAGAGCACACTCTTCAAGGCATATTTTTTTTGTTTTATCTTTCGGCTCCATGCAGACTTCGCTGAGGGGCTTGGGGCACGCTGTGCCACATAGTATGCCATGGAGTGATGAGGATAAGAAGGAAACAAACATTCAGGCAGCGCTTAGCAACCTGGATCAGAGTGTCTGCCCAGGCCCTGATAAGCTGACAGGCAGAAGAGGACAACAAGAGAGTGCCTAGTGATGGTGCAGGGACATTGATGATGCTGTTTCTGTATTAACTCAACATTAGAGCCCACTTTATTTAAAAATATAGGTCCCATGCTTCTTCTTTGGGCTTAAGTTATATATAACAGAATGCACAGATTTTTACTTTATTTACACTTTTCAAATAATATTTCACTTAACAGTCCTACTGCATTTAAAGTTATCTGAAGATAAAACTCTGAATTTCAACCTGCCTTTTCACAGAAATAAACAAAGTATTTGCAAATGCAATTGGACCCAGGTCTGTTTACAGATCAGTGCTTCCTAATTGGCGCTGTCAGCCCATGCTCACTTTCAGCCTATCCATTTCAATACTAAGACAATAACAACATTATGGAGCTCAATAGCTCATATTCCTATGTGGCCATAATATCTAGATTCCTCCTCCTCTCGCTGCAAATCAATGGAGAGAGATGGCCTTTAGCTTCATTTTTCATTTTTAATATTGATTGCTGTTCTACTTTGGAGTGCACTGTCAGTCCAATTACAGAGAATTTAATTGATTATTCTTCACAAGCTGGGTTACATTGGATTGGTTTATGCAAAGCAGATCAAACAGAAGTACTCCCTGGACTCCCCTCTATGTGTAAAATACAGCTCTAATGAGCAGGAGCACACTGAGAGTTTCTTTATCTCCACGGCCCTTCCCCACTTTCCCTCGTTCAGCACAATGCCAAGCCTCAACTCCAAACATTTACATTCAAACAGAACTCACTTCTGCTATAGTGCTATAGTGATCATTATTCTACTCTTTTGTCGGACAATTCTATCCAATAATTCATTGTGTTTTATCCCCACAGTGTTCAAACTTAGGCAAAGAGTTGATAATTCATACAATTATAAGTGATGAATAAAACAAGTGTCTCTTCATTTTAAAAATCCACAATGACCTTTACAGGAAGCCTCCTCTCATGAAATATACATGACCCTGAGCACAATATGTCAGACAGCCAGACAAGACTAATTAGCTGCAGGTAAATTCTGTCCACACACACACACATATGGGCACACACTTTTGGTGAGTGCCTGTCTTCTCTGCATCGAGTCACTGCTATTTTTTACTTCTGCACAAATGACTGTAGCCGTAACTGTATGATACTTCAATTCATGCCACATAAATGTGGAGTTAATGGCCTTATATTCTGCTAATGAACTTTAATATACAGAATATGTTACCGTACACATGCATCAAAACAAAGTTCAAGTTAGTTGTATTTTGGTTGTGAACTATTGGTAGCCACATAAAGTAATGCTAAGTTAGACATGTGAACGGTGTTGTGTACAGTATGTAAGTTGTTTAATTGGTTGCTATGGAGATGTGGAAAGGTGTTGTGTTATAACAGTCTATCACTTGTCTCCTCACTTAAATCTCTACTTTCACATTCCTGGAAGCTGCTATTGGAGCTAACACCCCTCCTCTTTGCACCTTTGCACTTCTTGTAAGCATCTATATGTGTGCATATGTGTCTCTGGGTGCCCCTCGCTGAGCTGTCATCACTCTCTGGCACAGGGTACACAGCACAGCTGCAGGGGAACCACTCTGCAGGGAACCTTCGTTTCCATCTGTCTCCAATTCACAGTGGCACCTATTTAGAGCAGCCCGGTGCCTGTGCATGCATAAGCCTCAAGAGAGGGGAGTGGCTGGGTTTAAGGGGGTCAAGACAATGGATATCTAACACATTATATCTTATATATCTACATCTTATATACTAACACAGGCATAATAAACTTCTGTGTTTGACTTTATTATCACATTATAACTTCATCAGCACCAGCATATCCTGTTTCACTTTTCATTTATTTTAAGATGTTATCAGATTGTCATCAACTGTCATATTACATTAATGAAAAAAACATTAAAGTTGGCATGGCCAGACTTATTAAACATTATCTCAAATTAATCTGATATATATAAAAGATAGCAAAAAATATGTTTTTGCTTTGCCTGTGTATTTTAGTTGGGTACTGTGAATAATTAAGATGCTACAAGCATGTGTGTATGTTTGAACTGTAACATGTGCATCCTTATCTCAATCCAGTTCAGTTATATGTGTATCAGACTCTGAGGAGACACACACACACACACACACACACACACGTACATCTGTGTATACTGTACTGTGTGTTCTTGAACTTGTGTTGTTTGTGCGTCTGTATGAGAACGTGCTTAATTTAGCAGGTGTGCGTTGACAGTTCTTGAATGAGTGCCAAGTCTGCTGTACGGTGGATAAGGCACTGTGAGTGCATCTGTGTGGAGTTGGACTATGACAGATGGGGACGGTTTAACTTATAGAGTTCTGTTAAGATCTGGAGGTTTTCTGATGCTGTCGGTGCCAAACAGGTGTGTAGTCTAAAAACACCATAGAGACAAAAGGTGAACAAGCCTCTGCTGACATGTTTGTCTGCTGTTTGAACCAAGGGCAGGTTTCAATGTGTTTCTATTGATGTGATGTGACGTTGGCAAATATTAAACTCTTCACACTAACTTCATCTTGAGATTTATGTGTCACTGTTGACGGTAAGTTCTTCCTTTGTTGCTTTGGTCAGACATGACAAAGAATATACAAGGCCTGCATGGGAATCTACATTCAGTTGTTAAAGGACTATAGCACTGTCCAGGGTTTAAAAAGAAAAAAAACTTTTACTGATTTAATGGGTCTTCAAACAAGCTTATGACAGAATAGAATAAGTGGACGTAGTTTGAATATTTTTCAGAACCTCACAGAAAACACAGAGTTTTGGACTGAAACAGACTTTATTTGTCACCACCCAAACATTGCCATATTGTTAGACTTCTGTCTAGGAACAGATGTCCGTGCTTTATCCTTTATAATGACTCACATGGGGTAAAATCACTCCAAATTAGAAAACTGAGACTTCAGACAAACATTTCTGCATTTCTTGTGGAGTTTCCACTTAGAACCCAATTGCTGCAAAAAGTTTGACATTTGTGTAGTACATGTACTTAACTTATATATATATATATTGTCCTGCATTTGTCAGAGGACACATATGTATATTTCCTGTATCCAAATGTGAAGAGCATTACAATTACAAAATTATACAAAATTATTTCATGAGTAACTCTCCTTTAAAACATTTGGTATCTGTCTCTTCAAAGTACCATAAGAATATCTGTGAAGTTGAAAAGTTCATGTTGTTAGTGGTGGCCAGGTGCCTCACAGGGCAGAAGCTTCACCATATGGCCACTCTTGCCACCAGACGCCAGCCATCCCTGCCACTAACTTTCACATGCTTAGCCTTTACCTCACAAAGTGAGAAGTTACCTCTTGTAGCTGCCCACTGTATAACAGTTTTGTAACTACAACTTAACAGTTAACAAATGAGGAATATTAGTGGGGGGTGAAGTCTTTAAAGTTTGGCAGCCATAAATAGCTTAAATAAATGAGAGCATTTTTTCTGATGTTTATTTATTTTTACATAAAACATAAAAACTAAGTTGACTTCATACTTTACAGGGTCCCGTGGGCAGCAAGATATGAGCAGCCTGGTAGTTTTCAGCACAAAGTTAACTGGCTAACTTCCGTAATAGAGCAGAGTCTTGTGTTTTCTGAAACAAACAAGACACATTTTGTCTGGGTTTGTGCAACATAGAAAAGTTGTGGGTGCTTGTGGCCCCCTCCTGCATGCTGATTGGAGTTTTAAAGAGGTAATGAAGTCCTGATGTGTCCTCCTGCCGGGGCTGTTTTGGCGAGGGGTGCCTGTGTGTCGCTGATAGAGGGATCTTTCTGACACGGATGCTCTGGCCCGACGCATCTGGGGCCAGTAGCGGCAGCCGCTGGGGGAGATAAGGCCAGGCTAGCCGCTCGCCTGTAACGCACGTTTACCCCCTCTGCCCCTTCTCCTCCTCTCCACCCAGCCTTCCTCCGCTGACCTTATCTCAGGGGAGAAGGCACCACTGGGTCGCTACTGTGATAGCACCTGCCAGAACCAGAGCTGGCCTCTGGTGATTATGGGAGAATCATTATCTACCTCTTTTCCCCAAAACTCATTTTATACCTGCCAACATCTGAGGGGAGGGGGCCAGGGAGATGCTGCTATAACAGGTAACATGCAGAGCAAACCTGGGCATGCCTATGTCCCAGCTGTGTGTGGTAAGGGCATGAGACTAAAACATATTTGCTACAAAATGCAACTCTTTAGGTTAGCTAGACAATGTGGTTGGCATTATACTGACAATCTGTACAAATGCCAAAGGCGTTTAGTTACTAGAATCAGAATAACATAAACACAACTTACACAATTATGGATTAAGTATGCGACTACACAGCAGCACGTCTGCATCTGAAAAGCCAGGGTTTATTTAAAAGCACCACTAAGTGTATATATAACAAAGACATGACATTTCTTTACTGAGAATAATTTCCCTACTGATGAGAAAAATATATAGTTTTTTGTTTTTTGGGTTGGTTGTTATACAATATTTTTCACAATATCTCTGTTGGACTATATGGGTTGAAATGCACCTCATGAACAATAAATAAAGATGTACTTCTCAGCAGGCCTGGGAAGGAAATGCACCTCATCTGGCCTGGGTGAATATGTTTGCAACACACATGGTACTCTAAATAAAAATAGTAATGACAAAGATTTTTATGTGGGGAAATCCTGTTGTTTTCCTTTCTGAAAAAGCACCTAAACCCCGGAGTTGTTTGTAGCGTTGAGTTGACTCTAGTAGTCACTTCTCTGTTGCCGCCTCCACACACTGAGTTAGAAAACCCAACATAAGTTTGTCTCACTTCCTCTGAGCCAGTGACCATCTGTGAGCTGCTCTGAGCCAGGCCCTCCACACATCTGTGGGCTCACATCCTCTATCGCTTCTTCAGTGTGGGAGCGTGTGCATGTGTGTGTGTGTGTGTGTGTGTGTGTGTGTTTCTATGTGACTACTGCTGTCATACTGCACTGGCCAGTCCATTTAGGTTAGGGGTTAATGAGTGCTGAGGAGTCAGAGGTCAAGGAGGTGATAGCGACAGTGTTGGTAGAGTTTCACATGAGAGCACTTTCAGCTGTCGTGGCTCTGTAAAGTTTATTCTTGCATCTTTGATTTCACGTGTGACAGTGTTTTAGCATGTGTGGGTTTATAGACTGAATGTAGTGTGAATTCTAATACATAAAAATGATGTGTAATTTACTTGTCTCTGGTTTTACATTATTAAACTCTTCTCTGACACAAAAAAAAATCTGACACATGATCACTTTCAATCACCCACTCCCTGAGGTTTGTTGTTAAAAAGTGACATGCAAAAAAACATTGCAGATTTAGATTTAAGTTTTATAAAAACCTACATAAAAATGCACTTTTACCCAAAGTCTGGGCTGAATGTGGGACAGCATACAATTTGACAAAGGGCACTGAGCAAGGTGCACAAGAGCAGATGACCTTAGGAAGAAGTGTGAGCTTATATAGAGCATGCAAGTGAGGGACATGAAGCTGTGGGCTGCAGCTGGTTTCTGGCAGAGGAAGCCCAGATGGAGGCCTGCTGCTGTCTGCAGCTATCACTTCGACCAGCACTGCTGCCTGGCCTCCCAGGGGACACAGACTGTAGCACATAGGCACACTTCTCTTTTGAGTCACAGGGCAGGCAGGGCAGGAGGAGGGTTCAGATCAGAGCACAGCACAGCCCCTCAGCCAGAGGCACGAGACTGACCTCCCATTAACATGTATCTCACACAACTTCATGCACACTCTGCCGGGAAGGACTAAAAATTCTGAAAAGTAAGGGAAACTTGGTTTGTGTCTCATCTGTGAAAGCATCTAATATTCACGGGAATATGGACTAAAATCAAGCGGACATGAAAGTCTGTGGTTGAAAAGCTCAAACAATGAAAAGGATATGCTACTTTTGTGCCATCTGTGAGTGATGGAAGGAGGTACTTTACAGAACTTCAAGGACAAGATTTTTAGGAGCGGATACTGATGTCTTCAGAGTGCTTAATCATTTAGTTAAAGTTTGAGTTTGTAATATAGAAGTGGTCATTTCTACCATGTCTGAGGTGCATCTGAAGAAGACAGACCTGAGAGCCTCCTCAGCCTCCATTAATCCATTTGCTCTGCGAGTCCCTACGGTGACGCTGATCAGCCACAAACACCTCAAAGATCAACTCCAGAGGCTGCACCCTATGAACCAGGAGCGTACCCGGACTACCAGCGACTACTACAGATGTAGAGAAGGTAGGAGTGGGCTGTCCTAAAGGGCTATCTTCTGAAGTCTTTTGGCAGTATGTATCTGTGGTGAGGGATGATGGCTCCCGCAGCTGTCAGCTCTGCTTATTAAGTCTGAGTGATTGACGGATAATCACTTTGTGTTGACTTAGCACCAGCAGCAAGTTATAAGGGCAATTTAAGGCTTCTTTTGTCGAGCTACTGTACCAAGTGTCTTGCCGTACAGTAAAGACAACTTTTTGAAGGTTAAATGCAGCTTTCTGGGTCTCCAGGTTTGAAAAGTCTGTTATTTATAGTTTCTTAATTGCATTGTTGATGATGCATATGTCCTCCTATACATCTCCAACTCTGTGTTTTTGGGATCTGTATTTATCTGCCAGATCTAATCATATACAGGTTATTATAGTGCAACTTTGTGAATGAGAGTGGGATGAAAACAGAAGCATTTTACAGACACGAGGGATACTTGTAAGACATCCAGGAAAGAAGCCAACTCCGAAAAAATGTAATTGATTCTTAAAGCACTGAAAGTAGTGCCTCTAGGTAAAAAACTGCCTCTTAAATCAGTGAAGAGTTCAAGGAAAGAGAGAGAGATGCATTAAAGAGCAAACATTAAAGGCCTAATTTTATAGACTCTAAATATGTAGCGACTGTATAAGCCAGGAGAGGACTAATACCCGACGTAGAGAATTACCTGCAGCGCCTCCGTCTCTTGGCGGTAATGAGCTTTGTGAACGTGGCAGTGATAAGGCCTCTATAATTAGGCTTAGTCATAAGCATCCCCTCTGTAATTCTGTGATAAAAACCCAGTGGAAGTCGGCTGTTCACCGTATTCATACAAACACATAGAGAAGGGAATCAAAATGTGTTGTGGGGAATTGTAAACACAACTCTTTGTCTCAAGTAGTTTACCTGATGTAGCGGGGTGTGTAGTCCGCTGATGTGTTCAGACTGTATGGAGCGGTGGACGTGTGTGTCTTTGGGAGTGTGAGCGTTGTGAGCTGCAGCAGAGGCTTCCTGTGAGGGAGCAGATGTCGCAGAGCTCAGGCACAGCTGCGACGGCCGATAACTGCGGTGGCAAGAATATGTCTGCACGCCGGCTCTTCTGCCTGGTTCTTATCAGCCACGCACAGCATTCGCATACACACATACACACTGGTATAGACACTTCACAATAAGAAACTGCCACCCAGCGTATACACAGCCGCACAGAGAGCCCAGATAGTGGCGCCAATGCAATGAGAAAGATGCAGGAGCAAGGACTAAATCAAGGCACTTTGAGGGAAAAGGTGCTGTGAATCCCTAACAAAGACCTGGCTCATGTCTGGTATATCATAGACTTCATAATTTGGTCCCAATCCTAATCCCCTATTGCCCTGAATGGGCTATTCTTCACAGCACTTCATACAAGTTATTGTACCTACAATCAAATATACCCACATTACTTCTTAGCTGATTTTACGTGTACTTTACAATAACTTACTGTGTTTTTTTGTGCTAAACCTTGTTAAGCACCAAGTTGGTGAAATGGTCTGATCTCCATCCGCAATGTCATGTTTGTGCTGGTACCAAGCCATGTTGCAACCCCATTTCCTTTTTATCTTAGTAGACTTATCATCATCTTCTGAATCTGAATCTGAATTAATAGTTCATCAACATGACATCATCACAAATAAACGTGATGGAGATCAGCAGAACGAAAGGAAGCAGGAGCAGCTAAAGATGCTATAGAAGGTTAAATATGGAGTAGAAATGGTATTTGTGGGCGGGGCTGTAATTAGGTGTGTTAGTCAGGAATGGGCAGAAGAGAGAGAGAGAGAGCAGTTATCCTCTTCCTCAGCAGCAGCAGCAGCAGCGCTGTGGTTTCTATGAGGAACAGATGTTCACAACTTGATACAGTGGCTCATCCCCCTCTGTGCAGTATCTCCAGTGCCAGCACCACCAACTGTCTGCTCTCACACAAACACAAACACGCACAAACACAAACACACACACTCACTCATTGTCACTAGGGAAACACAGGCGGCCATGACACGTGATGGTACAACGGTGTTTTTACCTGACTTTACCTCACTTCTCGAGCGACGTATCCTGTTCTTGAGCCAACGCTTAATTTTACCCTGTGCAATGGGCTCCCATAGTTGTCACTCCCAATCAGCTGAAAAGAGAATCATGTGTTCCATTAGTTATAAAACATGTATGAAAAAGGATGTGCAAATACAACAAATGCAAAAACAGATTAGTAACGTCATTATTTTCTAAAAGTTAATATGGCATGGATTATAAAAATACAATTATTGAATGTAACTCAACAAAACCAGTAATGATTGTCCCCTTCTGTGTTTTATCTTAGCCCCAAAACCAGGGTAGCAATGGTTTAGGAAGTAAAAGGACTGAGCAGAATGTTGGCAGTTTGACCCCCGCCCAGTTCATGCTGAGGTTGTCTCTTTGGTCAAGACACTACTTCGCCCATGTTCGCGTGATAGTGGTGGTGTGTTTGGTGGTGGTAGGAAAGGTCATAGTTGTGGAATGGTTGCCACATCTCTGTCAGTCTGCCCCAGAGCTAGACCAGTGTTGGCATGAATGAATAATGTACCCAAGTGTTAGTTTTCCCTTTTTACAATCTATTACTTTCTGCTCCTGTCTGTCTCTTCAAACATGACAAATGCCCATAAATAGTCACAGTGTTGATACTAGTTAACTTTTAAGTGGTTTTCCTTCCCTTTTAAAACACAATGGTGATGTCATGCTTCTGTGTAAAACTGCTTGTAAAGTTTAAAAGTGTTTTTACAGACTGGAGTGAACTGCTATTATGTAGAGCACTTGTGAGTTGTTCTGTGTCACCAGCCGCCATGAAAGTCAAGGGCATCACTATGGATTAAATTTTTGAATTCCCATCATGTCTGAGTGACTCCAACAACCAACACTTTGCTGCTCAATTGCAAACAAAATGTCAGGGGTCTATGAGTGCAATTTGTAACAGCAGAATTTCAGAGAGCGTGCTTGAGTGGGTGGGTCAATGATCCGTTACACCACGCCATATTCTCGCAGTTTCATATTTGTTCATAGCATCACAGAGCGGCTTGAAGGAACGCATTTGAGATGTTAACATATTGTGGGGGAACATCCTCTTACGACATCTATTACATTGGACTAAATTACAAAACTGTACCCTGGACAGATACACTATTTCTCAACATTGTTCATTTGCACTCTTTAATCAAGTAAGCTGTAGCTCCTTGTCTGTCCTTTTTCACAACATTGATGTATTTAATGGCAGCCCATACAAGCGTGGTCGCTGTAAAAGACAGGAGGAGAGAGGACTGCAGAGAAGAGCTTTGTAATACAATGGGTTTCTTTCAGTCAGCTCAGGGTCTTATCTCTTTCCAGCACACTTGCCTGCAACCACCACTATAGCAAAGGGTTTACAATGTGTGTGGAAATGCTGCAAAGTTCTCGTTTTTCTTTTCTCTTTAACCCTCTGACACGCAGACAGAAACAGTCATTTCCATACAAACACAATGGCCAGACCCGGGTCTTGTAACTGTGCAGTGCTCAACCATCCAGGAGATACCACAGACATAATAATGGTAAGGTAAGGGAGTGTGCATAGACAACATTAGAGGGGCGACCGAGCAGAGACAAAGCTGTTTTTGTCATTAATGCCATCAAAGGGACCTCAAACTGGCCTATTATAGAGCAGAGGGTTTATCGGAGCACATTCCCACCTTGTGCTTTCCATTGTGGAGTTTATCAAACCGGCCACATGGAGTGTCGGAGCTAACCCAGTGACCGCTCAACAAAAGGCCAAATTAAGAGGAGTGAGGGGCCAGTGTGCAGAGAGTCTGACAGGTTGACTGACGCCATTGCCGAGGAGAATAGCATCCTGTCAGTCTCAGAGCTGTCACCTCGACAGGAACCCTTTCTTTGGATGCAACCCCCATCTCCAACCTTTCTGTCACTCAAGGCCACACAAACACACACCTTTTTTTTCCTCTTTTGAATATTTTGCATTGTGCAGCAAGAAAAAGCAAGTAATCAACACATTGAGATGTACTGTGTAGGCATACCCTCACACCTTCACCTGGAAAATTATAGTAAACAAGTGAAAACTCAATAACAGTTTTAAGTCTTTGATATACTGTATATTATATCAATATTATAAATTACTATAGGCTATAGCTATTACAGTGACATCAATCAACAGCATGCTTCACTTGGTCACCAGCATGTTATTAACAGAAGTGGAGAAAATAGGTGTTCTGATAATGTCATGTAAGACTCTGAGATTATGATAAAGTATGTCCCAAAATTATCAATATGACACCGTTTGAAATTTTTCCATTAATTATGTAAATATTGAATTTATGTGAAGTTTAGCTATATGCTATAAAGAACATTTTGCAGTGCACTGTCTATTGCATGTACAACTTGTGTACACAACCACTTAAGGCCATAACTGTAAAAGAGAAATATAGAGGGTGAGTTTCATAAACACTCCATCCATCTGCTTGACAACCATAGTTCCAGGATTGGACTACACAGACAGCCTATCTCAGACCCAGCATGGCCCGTGCATCTGTTTACAGGAGTAATGCTGATGTATGGCACTTAGCATGTTTGCATTTAGCAGTGCTTTGTTTATATAGGTCGACTGTGTTTGATTAAAAAGTATTTACTCCATCTTTACCTGTTTGTGGCTGTATGGGTATACCATATTAGACATTTCTCTTGAAGAGCCTCCTCTGCTTTCCTGTTTGCATTATTTATTGAAAGTTATGGTATGAACAGTTTGGACTGGAGACAGGTGAGGTGAGGAGATGGGAGTTGGGCAGAGCAGCTGCTTGTGTTTGTTCTGTGGACGCAAGAGAGGTCATATGAGTGTCAGCTTTGTCTTGTGTCCCTCAGTATATGGATATGCATGTGCGGGTGTGTGTGCCAGAGGTGCAGAGAGGCCAGCCGGGAGGTTCAGGAGAAGCGGGAGTGTAGTGTGGACAGGTGGACCGTTCTCAGTATAGACCAGTACCTGACCCTAACTGTGCTAATTGTTTTTTCACACAGTAGTTTATTCACAAACCTGAGTGTAGGTGCATTTATTGTTCTCTATGAAGTTATATTTTAGGTTTGCCAAATGACTCACAAATGACATAATAATTGTCACTATGTCATGTGTTGAGCTGTTTTAAATCTGTAATAATATTAGAGCTAATAATAGATCATATATGTGTGTATATATGTATATGTGTTTAACCCTTGTGTGGTGTTAGTATTTTTGTGACTTAGCCAGTGTTCATGGGTCTAGTGGACCCGCTAGAGTTTTGGGTTTTCAAAACAACACAATCAAACAATTTTATGTGAAAATA
>JAVQKC010033624.1:0-10509 GCA_036025475.1 Philypnodon macrostomus
AGTAGAGCCGCTGCTCCTCCACATCGAGAGGAGTCAGCTGAGGTGGCTCGGGCATCTGTTTCGGATGCCCCCTGGACACCTCCCCCGGGAGGTGTTTCAGGCAGGTCCCACCGGAAGGAGGCCCCAGGGAAGACCCAGGACACGCTGGAGGGACTATGTCTCTCGGCTGGCCTGGGAACGCCTCGGGACTCCTCCGGAAGAGCTGGAGGAAGTGTCTGGGGAGCGGGAAGTCTGGGCGACCCTGCTTAGACTGCTGCCTCCACGACCCAGCCCCGGATAAGCGGAAGAAGATGGATGAATGGATGGATGTTAATTTGTCTAAGAACAGATTGCCGTAGGTTTGAATATGTTGCCTTGTTGGGCCACGGTTCAGCTCAGTGGAGCCCATAGTCCCACCTCTCCACAGATTGACTGAAGCACCTGGACGACCCTGAAAATGAATAAGTGTCTGTGTTAAAATGAATGAATACTGCTGGGGTTTGGAGCTCGGTGTCGTGGACTGCTCAAGGATATCATTGTTTCCTAGGCTGCTGTGTGCCAATAAATCTCACCTACGCTCATCCACACCTCGCTGCATAAAGTCACATACAGGCAATCCTTACAATGGTGCCGCATATGGGAATATTCTGTATATATCGCAGTGTCTCATGTCTAAAAATACTGCGGGCTTGCACTGCATCTGTGTTTCTGAGATTTACAGTAAATATAATGGAAGATAACGCCAATTAAAACTTTATATCAGATTTTTTCCTCTTGTATTAAACTAAACATAATAATTCAGTCGATAGTATGGTACACTTGAAGGGGTTTGAGAAAGTAAATGAGACTTTGAAACCCCCTGTGGGCTTAGTTATAAGGATTTTTGTTTTAGAGCCTATTATTTATATAAGCCTATATTATATATTATTTAGAGCTATATTTTCTTATACTAATCACATGCTTCCACAGTACAGGACGATTGGTCGATACATCCATTATCTATCCAGAAGGAGAATCTGTCAAACAACATCAAAAACACCAGCCCCTTCAGGATGTGAAGTTTTATTCATTTTTTATTTTTTTTTAGTTCATCCATCCATTTTCTTCCGCTTAGATTCCAATTCCAATTAAAATATTGGCATCGGTGTGTCCCTATTAAAAAACATATTCTCATACGTCCTGGTTTGTGAACGTAAGAAGCAGTGCGTGCTTCATGTGTGAGACAGTGAGAGAGAAGGGAAGAACCTCATTCTCCTCTTTTCTTCTCATTTTCATGAGCATTTGAATAATCTTACAGAAATATTCAAGCCCACACACTGCATCTGTACAAACCTTCTGAACTTGCAACAGTAACAAGATATTCTAAATGACATGTACTTATTCGTCCTATCGACTAGTGCGGAGTTAGACAATCATTGTTTTTATTGAGGACAGTAGGTCCATATTGTTTACACGGCCGTGTGTCATAAATGATATCGTTGTTAATGACTTGCAGACAAATACAGAACAGATCCCACAGAACATCAGCATTACAATCATCACAAGCATTACACAAATCTTACAATCCATCACAAATGTCTTAAAGGTGTAGTCTGTAAATTGAGAAAAAATGATTCAAATTGACTCTCTGACCCTGTGCTGTGATGTGAAGGTCGTCTGTAGTCTGTAGAGGACACTATTAGAATGTGATGATGTCATACCCTCAGATGGGGGGTAGGGAGCAGAATTCTGTATGGGATTTTTGTAAGAAATGTCCCTCCAAAAATGACCCCCCCCTCTATCTGTCCAACCACACACAAAATCTACAGATTAACAGTCATTTTCCTGCCCCCCATCACCCATTAAAATGTATAGGTCACCTGCAACCCAGCAAAAGAGGTAATCCACAAACTGATCTGATGTTGCTGTGGAGGCCAGGGGCGGGACTAAAGCAAAAATAATAATTATGACAGATTATCTACTCTACATCATCCATCAGAGTGGGATATTGTAACTATAAAAACACTTACAGACCACGCCGTTAACAATTACACCTATATAAGAACCTACAGAATTTCCATACAATTGATTTGTGTGTCTCTTTATGATCAATACCATTTGGTCACCAATACTATGACTTGCAATCTCTTAGTCAATGGCTACTTTCCATCAATGAGTCAAGAGGAAGGTCAGAGGTCTGGAGGTCATGACTTCTGACAAAGAAATTGACCTAGGATATGCTTGAAAGGAAATGGATTTTTTTAAATGGATTGCGTTCACATGCCCTTGAGCGTCCTGTTTCTGATGGGGTTTTTAAGAATCCAGGATAAGCTAGAATCTTGTTTTTGAGAAACCCGGTTACTCTTCCGGAAAAACTATATCTTCATACTGTGGCATGCAAACACAATAGTGACTGCTGCTGTGAACTGAGCATGTGCAGAAAGAGAACCCAAAACAAACATGGCGGCCCAGGCATTTCCCACAGCGACTGTAACGTGACTTAACTAAACAGCGTCTTCATCAAAATGGACATTTTTGTGGTTAAAGTTAGTTTTATTGACTGTATCTCCGCTGCTGTCGAACTAAACGAAATCTATAGCCTCCTACAGTCTTCACAATGTTAATTTTCTGTCCCTATTTAGTCACACTGACCCGCCCCTCTCCCGTTATCTGGGATACTGTATAATGTTATAACTGGGATATGGCTGATAACCGGGGTAATAAAGACTTCAGGATATTAGAACATCTTTAGGTCTTAAGATACGATACGCCCTGGACGATCACCAGTTCACCAAGAATAACTTTGAAATTTAGATTCACCACTTCAGTTTTTACTGCATGTTTTTGCAAAGGGTAAGGAAGTTCACAGAAAGCCCACACAGAACATGCTCTGGACTGGGGGTTGCACAGTAGCTTGAAAGTTGGATTTCCACCCAGTTAATAATGATGCCCTTGAGCAAGACACTTTACACTTCTTGTACGAGTGTCATTGTCTCTGTGTCTTTGGTAGTGGTCAGAGGGGCCATAGGTGTCAGTTTGCCCTAGGGCAGCTATGACTACAGAGGTATCTTACCAACACCATCATGTGACTGTGGATTTGATGAATAATGGACTCAATTGTAAAGCACTTTGAATATAGAAAAACACTATAAAAAATGAATTAAACGCCTTACTCTCACTCTCACACTGAAAGACAGATGGACGGACTGATATCAGACAATCCAAAATCCCGACTGTGGGAAAAATGAACAACAAAATTGATACACGCTGAGCCGGACCAAAGAGAGGAACGAGAGAGGCCATCGTGAGATTGGCATGCATATGTGTGGGCAAGCAGATGGACAGAAACACAGATGGACAGATGGTTCTTATTAGGACAAGCAGGCTTTGATGAAATACACAAACAGGCTAGTGCAGTCTGGCAATGGGACGCAGGCATGAGACATTCTGAGATGAACTCTCCTCGGACAGATTAACTGGGCAGACAGAGAAAACTACCAAGGTTGACATTGGGGTGTACTGTAAAGTTAACCTTACTTAATGATATTGAAAATACTGAAGGCCTTACTGCGGGGCTGTCCAAACTATGGCCCGGGGGCTAAAAGCAGCCCACAGAGCAATTATTTGTGGCGCTCTGGCTCACCTCTCAATTGGCCCAAATTGCATTTTTACTGCAAGTGACTCAGATAAATGACGTTGCTTTGACTTTTTACAGTATATAGCTGGCATTCAGTAATTAGTATTTCATTACTTCATCTTGGTCCCTGCAACTATGGGCCTTAGGCGGGGTACACCCTGAACAATGGCCAGTTAGTCAAACAGTCAGACAGACAACCATTCATGCTCACATACATTCAGCACTACCCTAACACATGGAAAGAACTTTAATCAATCAATCTTGATTTGTGCACTCATTCTTGCAGGACTGCCAATAAAGCATGGTGAATGTGAGAAGCTTCATTCACCCCACACCAATTTGTTTAGTCATCACAGAGATATGTTTCTATAGGGCCGTGACTTCCAAACTGCGGTACGCAAAGGTCCTGCAGGGGGCCCCCAAAGCCTCTACCTCAAGTCTTTAAACAGAATTTTTTCATGAAATATTTTTACTTGAATATAGGATTATGGGTGATTTTCAGAAATGGAATGACTTTGTGAACGCCTGATATTGGGTAGATTAGGACATTTTTATTAGTAATCAGTAGTCAAAACTAGTCACGTTTTACAGTGCGTATGATGGCGGCTGTGACGCTTGGGGGCAGGTGGACGGAGGACGACAAATCTCCGTTGTGACCCCTCGACACGAGCAAGAACTTCACTTTAAAAGTCCCTACGACGGAGTGGCAAATCCGGTCACCTTGTTTTCTGCGCCCTAGATGAGCGTGCCATTACTATCTCACCAAGAAGAAAGTAGTGAACATGGTGCCAAAACAAGGTGCTAAAAAGACTAAAAATACTAATAGTAGAGGAGAACACACGTACACAAATAGATCCAGTCTGGGACATCTGTTTCACAGTTTTATCTCCACTCCAGCACAGCGCTCCTCGAAGGCAAGTACCAAGAAACGACTAAATAAGCTTCTGGACAAAAATGTTGAACTTTAAAAATGACATCTATGGTCCCTTTTTAGGGCCGTCGGTGAATGACTTCGCATCCATTGAGTGCAAAGTACCGGAGAGACAGTAGTTCTTGTACCTAATAAACCAGTGTGGTCTTCGGCTGCTGGAGCCCACCAGTTTCCTGTTTTTCTGTTATCTTGTGTGGTCAGAGATGGTCTTCTGCAGACATTGATGTATGTTCATGGAGCTAATGTTGCCTTTAGGTTATTGCATTCTCTATAACCTCTGCCACCAACCAAGCATTTCCATAGTGTACATTTTTCTCATCAGAGTCCTAGAGATGAGAGCTGAAAACCTCCGATAATTGATATGTTTTTAATTGCGATATCGATGTTATTGCAATATTTTGATGCAGAAATAGTCCATTATTTACTAGTTAAAATGGCTTCAAAATCAAGACTAAATTATGACTAAAACAAAGCAAAGCAAAGCATCTTTTTCCCCTGGACGCCTCACAGGGGATGTCCCACCGGGAGGAGACCCGGGGAAGACCTAGGACACGCTGGAGGGATTATATCTCTCAGCTGGCCTGGGAACGCCCTGGAACCCCCCCAGAGGAGCTGGTGAACGTGTGGAAGTCTGGACAGCTCTGCTTAGACTACTGCCTCCGCGACCCAGCCTCAGATTTGACTAAAACAAATCCAAAATAAGATACTATATTTTTTTTATATTTTCATTCAGATTAAGGACCAGGTAGTTTTTGCAGATATATATATGCTGATATAGCAGTAATCATTTTGTGATATATTGTGCGGCCCCATTAGAGATGGTACCAACAACTAGATCAAAGCTACTAGATCTTTCTACGTCTGCATTTGTCTTGATCATATGTGCATCACTAAATCCATATACTGGTGCAGTGATATCTATTTGAGCTCGAAATACCTAATAAAGTGGCCAGTAAGTGTTTTTTTCATCCAGCTTAAAAGTTTTTGACCCCACTGTTTTCTCATATCGAGTTTTTCGGGCCTGTTCCTATTAGGCAGGAGCATAAACATCCATTTAAAGGCCTAATAGGGAGCCGTGGAAGTATAGCGCTTGGAGGAAAAGTGTGTTTGTGTGTGTGTGCGTCAAGTCCCCCACAGGCCCTTAAGTGGTGTGTATTTATAGAGAGTGTGTCTCTCTCAGGTCCACAGGCTGGTTATTCGAGCCCCTTCTAATGGCTAGGAGGAAAGGAAACATCTCCAGTCATGTTCCCCACTAAACACAACGCCTACACCCACCACCTACGCACACACACGCATACACACACACAACTTACTAAGGCGATGTCCGCTCCTGGGTACACTCGAAGGATTTGACTTAAAAGCATGCAGGCATCCAGGATAGATCCATATTTCCAAAAGTGCATCGACAGCACCGCGTTGCTGATAAGATGCAGAATTTAATTTAATCGTATAATTTGATTTCATCCGGTCATCCTATATAGGTGCTGGTGAGGAGTTAAGTGGCTTTGGCGAGGGGGAGGGGGGATATGTGGGAAGTGGCTGACCTCAGAACGGTGAATGGACAGTTGAGCTGGAGACGGCAGAATGACGCCGGAGGTGTGTTGTTGTCAGCTCGTTTAAATTTACAGCATGCTCATAGTGTCAACAATTTGTGCCAAAATTATTTGAAAATCAATCCAAAAAATTGCTAAAAATGTGCTTTGATGCTTACACAGCCAAACACATGCACAACACTAGAAAGCACTCGGTGAGCGCAGACCTCCGCCAAGGCAAATCATTTCCACACCCACATTTCATAAACTGGTCCTTGTGTCATTTCTGACCTTCCATGAAATTCGGTTCAGTACTTTTTTGAGTAAACATGCTAACAGATGGCACTCTTTTTTTGAAAGATCCTAGATTCAGACGGTGATCCTGAGCTCTCCAAAAATGTAATCATTTGGTTTCAGTCATTTCTGACCTTCCCTGAAAATTTTATCCAAATGGGTTCAGAACTTTTTGAGTAAAGTTGCAGATAAACCAACCCACCTCTAGGTGGAGGAGTAAGAGTAAGAGTAAGAGTAAGAGTAAGAGTAAGAGTAAGAGTAAGAGTAAGAGTAAGAGTATGAGTATGAGTATGAGAAAGAGTAAGAGTAAGAGTAAGAGTAAGAGTAAGAGTAAGCGTAAGAGTAAAAGTAAGAGTAATACAAAGTCCCTTTGAAAGTAACTTTGGTGTGCTGCAGGGACAGGTGTTGTTGCTTGTCCTTCAGCCGTGCAGGGGTTACTAACAGTAAATGAAGAAAGAGAATACCATATGGCTTTGTTTGGGTCCGTACTCGGGCCAGCCAAACTATGTGAGTGTGTGATTTGTGCACACGACGAGCAGCGCTGAAACAGCAGCAATTTAACTGATGCCCTCACCATATGTCGAGAGTGATAGCATTAGAGAACCTGCACTGAACCTGAAAAAGACACTGATGGGAGGGAGCCGAGCTGTGAGCCAAATTCTTCTCGAGCGTGGTGTATGCAAATCGCCCACATGTCCCCGAAGGAATACACACTGCACATGATGTAACTCACAAATGCAAATGAATGTGTGCGATCATCGCACTGACCACGACGAGCCCAGAGGCAGATTGCAGGCAGAACAGGTGTCCCTCAGTCAGCCACAAATGTTGGCATCTCCAGTGTTCAGGCAACATTCCTTTGACCCGTGAAAGGATTGTCCCAGTTACATTCACTTCCAGGGATTCCACCTAAACCACAACATGCCTAATTTTAACCCTATTATCACCCAAGACTCTTCCAGTTCCCAAAGGGCTAAAGCTACATTTGATCCATGGCCAGCCCACACTATACTGACGCTGAAGGCAAGTGTGTCATGGTGTCTATAGATGCTTTTCAGTTTTCCTTTTTATGCTACCATGTTAAATAAAGGGCAGTGATAGCATTAATATGAACTAAACAGTTAAGTCTAGGGTTCATTCTCCATTTGGGATCTACAAAATGACTTGAAATTAATCATATAAATATATATATATATATATATATATATATTTATATGATTCATAAAAATATATGAATCATATATCTTTGAATATATATATATCTTTGAATCAGTTTTTATTTTTATCTGGAGCTCAAGAATGCCTCCGGACGGCTCTTGAGTAGATGTGATATTTGTGTCTGACCAAGAGGTGGCCTAGGGCAGTCCCTGGACACACTGGTGAAACTATGGCCTTGATGATTGCAAAGTGGTACTCATACACAGAGCCATATACTCGAGACTAAAGCTCACCAAACCGTTCTGTGATACATTTTTGGATCATGTAATTTCTGATCTAGAGTATTTCCAAAAATAAATGCGGAAAACTTAACTAAAAAATAAATAATGCATGCAATACCTTATTTGACCCTATATATATATAAGACCCCCTCCAATGAAGTGACCCACCGCCAACGGGTCTGGTGAGGATTTTCATGAACAACATAGTGTCTCAAGTTTACAGAGAACAGATTGAAAAAAAAAAAAAAGAATATTCAGTGAGCGGCAGATCTGTGGGCAAGAATTTCTTGTTTGAGTGGTTCGAGATAGAATATATTAGCTCAGATAACCCCTTAATGCACAAGATGACCAAACAGAACGCAAGTGTGGGTGCCACTTTATTAGGTACATGGTCTTCCTAATATTACTGACAATGCCTCTTTCTATGGGTGGGGCGATATGGTGATAATTGTGGTATGAAATAATGACTAATAGTATCATGATGAACATTGGAATGGATGTATATTGATTTTGGGACAGGCCTTGGAATCCCCCCTGGAAGAGCTGGAGGAAGTGTCTGGGGAGAGGGAAGTCTGGGCATCTCTGCTTAGACCGCTGCCTCCGCGACCCGGATCAGTGGAAGAAGATGGATGAAAAAATCACCTAAATTGTGATCTTGATTTTGATAAACTCGTGATCTTATATTTTTACCATATCGCCAATTGCTATCTCTTTCCTATAATGGTATTTGTCATAGATATAAAGAAAGCTCCTACTAGAGACTATCAAACCAGATTTACATCCCATAATATTGTAAAGCCTAGTCCACACATACACACACATAGACATAAGGGCAGAGTTATCCTGTGCATTTCAGCAATCTGTGGTGATTTATGCCTCGATACTGCAGTGTTTTAGGCTTCTCGGGGAATACAACGCCATATGTCCTCATTTTCCTCCTGCCCTCTCTTACTGTTAAATACACGTGCATACACAAAGTACACACACTATTTTGGGCTTAGGGGGCAAAAGGTAGGTGCAGGTTTTGAGATTGGGAGCACGGGGACAAGGCTGAAAGGCTAGATTTTATGCTCCAGTAAAACTACAGCGTCGGAAAACAATAGACAGGTGGGACCCAAGGACAGGGAGGACAATGCAGCTGTAAGGATTAATGCTTCAATGGGAAGAGTGTCTAGTCGAGCTACTCAAAGCAATTTTCAAGAAAGTGTCATGTCACAGATGAGTTGACAACAGAATAGTGCCGTAGATGTGATAATATAGAATACTCTAATGTGCAATTATGTCGAGTATTAAAGGAAACATCTATCAGAGGAGTGACGTTCAGCATATTTTCACAGCCATATGAATATTTACAGTGTCAAATACATCACTGTGATCTCTCCCACTGTGTGAAAGTCTCTTTAATATTGATCAATTTCACAATATCAGCACTAATACCAATTCCAGGATATGCAGGGGTGGTATGTCTCTATATGTGGCAACTACAAGATCAGAGCCTGAGCTGTAGCTGCAGGTTAGTGACATGTATGTGGCTGTAGAGTCCTGTGGTGAGCTCAGATGAATTATTAATGGTAATTTTTTGCTCAGGAGGAAACAGGATTGGTTAAACAAAACATTCAGACTGATGCAACAGTTTAGACTGATGAGCTGATCTCAAGGTGTCCTTGTTTTCCACAATATATCAGGACTCCCTGTGGGTTTATTAAATAATGCGGGCTAAAAATTAATGTGTTATACATGAAGTGTGTTATCTAGCCAGCCATGTTTACAGATCATTTACAGGGTCTCGATGTTTTAATAAATAACTTAACTACCCCCAAAAAATGACCTGTGACAATATTACAAAGACATACAACTAACCAACTCGATAGTTCCAGACCCTTTTGGGAGGCCTTCAAAGATCAGGCACTTACACTGAATATATGTAAAGATGTTTGGGTGAACCCATCCACAAGATGAGTTCCTGTTTTGTCCAAATGTAGCTGCTACTGTATGTATGGAAACTCCCCACAGAGGTCACCACTGCGTTTGTGAAGGCAGTGCAGTTTTTGCCAAACCGAGCCCTTATGGTATCATAATCTTAACAAGCCCACCGTGGTCCAAAGCTACCCCATGTTTGCATGGAGGTGTTTGACAAAATTGTCTGCTCAAGTGTGTGTGCACAACCCAAGTGTCATTCTCATTCACTGAGCAAACAATCAGGCACAACTCTCACAGGAGTAAGTCCGCTTTCCAAGCTCTAGTCTTCATCTGAATTTCCAATTGAGCGTGTGTGTATGTGTGTGTCTGTGCGTGTGTGAGTTTGTGTGTGTGTGTGAGTGTGTGAGTGTGTGTGTGCGAGTATGTTAGTGTGCGTGTGTGCATGCGTGTGTATGAGTGTGCATGTGAGTGTGTGCATGAGTGTGTGTGTGTCTGTGTTTGTGTGTGTGTGAGTATGTGTGTGCGTGTGAGTGTGTGTGAGTATGTGAGTGTGAGCGTGTGTGTGCGTGTGTGCGAGTATGTGAGTGTGTGCATGCGTGTGTGTGAGTGTGCATGTGAGTGTGTGTGAGTATGTGAGTATGAGCGTGTGTGTGCGTGTGTGCAAGTATGTGAGTGTGTGCATGCGTGTGTGTGAGTGTGCATGTGAGTGTGTGCATGAGTGTGTGTGTGTGTGTCTGTGTGTGTGTGAGTATGTGTGTGAGTGTGCGTGTGAGTGTGTGTGAGTATGTGAGTGTGAGC
>JAVQKC010033672.1:0-14186 GCA_036025475.1 Philypnodon macrostomus
TAAGTGCTAAAATGCTAGTTGTAATAAAATGCTAACCTGAATAAACGCTATCGATAATGCTCGCAATTCCAACTCCTGACTCGCCACGGGGGCGTGTGTCTGCGAGATGCTTTTATACCAGAGCCTCAGTCTGTGACGTCGGCAAGAACCAAGATGTACCGTTGAGACCAACAGGAAAATTCAAATGCAGTAGCCACTGTTCAACCCAAAGAGGGCAGCACTAAGACGGTTTTAGACCAAAGTTTGCCGAATATAACAAGTTTACATGAAAATTTCAAAAATTGTACAGTAACAAGAAGACAGCTCCAGTAGAGACCCATTTAGACAGTTTATCAGCAAAAAAAAAGTGTTTTGGGGTTTAGTTACTCTTTAAAGTTTCCCTCCACACAGTCTGCATTGTGGTTCTTTCCCCCTTGATATCCCCATCACATGACAATATTTCCTTATGGTGTTTGTCTATCACAGCTGGTGCTGCTCTTTCCCTCTATTACATAACACAACACCTATCCCTTATGCAACATGTTTCTTAGCCTCACCTTTTAAAAACCATTTTCCTTAGCCTTTAAATAACCTTGAGAAAAAGGACCAGAATCACTGAAGATAAAAGAGTAGACATAGGGGCTTAAATTACAATCCTGTTTAGCGCGTGGGCGGAGATTTAAGGATTGGTGGTTCAGTGTTCAGTTGGGGGCTGTCAGTGTAGATAGACTAAGAATCTGAAGACGCTCGATACCTCTGCGCTCACCACCTGTTTGTTTTGGTGTCTGCTGTCAGATGTAGGATTCTAATAAAGTTGTTGGGCCATGTGACTTTATCTGGGATTATTGTTCCAGTCTGCTCTGATTTCCCGACATGTCTATAGTTTTATGTGACAAATCAATTTATTATTTTATGTTAAGATTTTTTTTAACTCTTCAAACAACAACATTGATATTTAGCCAAACCAATGCACACATTGTCCTATTTTGTAAGAATATGTGTGCTCTGAAACCTCAACATCACTGTTAAGAAGAATAGCTCCAGCTGTCACCATCAGCGATTAACACTGCGGTTAGCTCAAAACGATGTTTAATTATAGCTTTGGGAGAAGTCTCTCCAGTCAAGCCCAGCATCTATTGAACATCCAGGTAACCATGACAACAGCTCAACCAGTGGCCATCGCCTGTGGAGTGTAGTTTTACTAGAAGATTCCAGGGCAAAGTAAAAGGGTGTGGCTTCAATGCATTACATACAGTCATAATACTGCAGGCCATATCATTGACAGTAGCAAAAGTGTTGTGTGCAAAAAATGTATAGATTTTATTTACGTGATAATATTTAAGATGTTTGAACCATTACTTTTACTTTGTACTCCTCCAGCAATGTACAAACTATAATTCGTTGATTAAAATATTATATAATATATAATATGATGCACCCAAGGCCTAGTGGCTCAAACTCCAGTTAATGTGAAGGAGCCCCTAGTTAAGATAATGATTTCAGCTGAAGGATCCTGATTGATAGCAAGGCAGAGGTACACATTCCAGTGTGCACAGACATTGTGTCTATACACGAGTGTGCCAAATGTACAATTGAATAGGACGTGTTATCACATAATGCTGGTCTCACGTGGACTGTTATAATGAACCAAAGGGTTTCTGCAGTGTTCAGTATCTCAGAACAACACCAGGGGCATCTCTACTCTCTTCCTCTGATGATACTATTACCTCACTGTAAATGTTAATGTAATAAAAACACTACAAAAAATAGACACATTCATCCCTTCTATCTGCGTTCTGACTTTTATAATTCGAAGGGGACGATTTACTTACTGTCCTATAACTTGGTTAAACTAATGTTGGTTTATTTGATCTGGTAAGTAAAACAAATATCACATGCACTGAACATAACAGATCAGAGCATGTGTGACTGAGGCTACATCTATGGTGAACTGTGTAACAGTGGCACTCATAATGGCTGTAGATGGAGCAGTAAAAGATCTGTGGCCTGTGATTGTGGGCGCAGTCCAGGCAGTTAACCTTTAAATGGTCTAATTAAACCACAGAGCTATTAGGAAAACCCCATTAAATCAGACCTGCTTCAGCAGGGCACTGAGAGATGTGTTTTAAACAGCTTTACCATAAATCACATGTATTCTTTACAATGTGGCAATGTGACATTTCAATGTCCATTATACGACTGAAAAAGTGTGTGTTTCTTTTTGAAACAGTCAAACATATATATATTTTTTTAATGTATTCATATTGTATAACAATATTTTTTGTTGATGCTGGAGATGTGCTGGAGACGTGCTGTAGATGCAATGTACTTCACCACAATGGGTAAGACCAAAGCCATAGAGATAAGAGAGTTGAGCCAACTGAGGTCCAAAAAATTAGAACAATGCAGCTTCAGAATAGTTCCACCTTAGAACAATTCTCAGTGCATTTGAATGGCAATTTTAGCTTGAGTGGCTAATTCCTGGAACTATTGAGAGAATACGAATGCCTTTCAATGGCTCTGGGTGGAGCCATAGAGATAAGCAGAGCTATCTCTATCTCTATCTCTATCTCTATCTCTATAGGGTCGCCAATATTTGCGGCACTCAAAAATAGCTAAAATATATTTTTTCAATTTAAGCATAATATTTGTGTAAATAATGTTTATATTTCTCAAAAGGATAAACCTTTAATATATAATTTAATAGTGCCAATAATTCTGGAGGGCACTATATGCGACCCTTTTATTTCATTGTTTTATGTTTCCCATGTAAACTCCTCATTGTACATGAGTGTAAATGCATGTTGTTTGTGGCCAGATGTGATTTCTTTCTACACAGTGAGTGCTTGAAAGAGAAATGGAACTTTAAACCCAGTTGTCAGATGCATTCAGAATGCAGATTGCACTGTCTCTGAGACAATCAATTAGGAGTGTAATTTTATGTTGTGATGTTTTGTTTTATACAGAACACAACATGAGGGAAGCCACCCATGTTTCAGCTCATGAATGTTAATGATTTAATCATTCTTCAAACTGCCTTAATGTCAGCCAGTGTAACAGAGATTAACCCTGCTGTGCAAGCAGCTACAGGCTCTAAAAAGACTTTAGAAGCACATACAGTCATCACCTGTAGGAGCTCGAACATTTTGTACTGTCCAACAGAGAAATGGCCACTTTCACACTGTTGCCTCAGTGGCCAATATGACATTTTCAGTTGACATTTAGAGGTTTTCTTCCAATTCAATTCAACAAATAAAACACATTCAAGTTTAGCAACTGAAATATTTCTGGTACCACAATAATTGCATGTGTCCAAGTGTTGGCAATATTACACTTTGACGGCCAGTGATAAAGAATTAAACTATGCAACAGTATTACTTCTGGAGGTACATGAACAATACTCAGAACATATTATATCTGCAAAAGTGTCACTTGTTTGTACGTATTGTATTATGTGACATGCCAAATGCCTGAGGCTAACACAAGAGTGCCCACTCTCCACATGTGGGAGGCCTCTCTGTTTGGAGTTGGGGCAATGATACAGATTTAGTAAAAGGGACCAACAAGTTACAAATGTTGTGTACAGCATCTGTAATAGGCTCTTTGAAAAGGCTACTGAAGGTGAAACCTGTGTGGTTTGTTTGTGAAGAGCTTGTCCTCTTCTCGTTTTTACGAATCACAATTTTAGTAGGCTGGCTTTGTCTGTACAATGTCCAGTTTCCCATGGTTACAATCTCCGCTCCCCACTGGGATTGAATGTAAAATAATGATTGGAAACACAAGGAGAAACCTCTGTGTGTGTATCTGAGCATGCAATTTTACCATTTGATTATTGAAACAAATGAAAAGATAAAGATTATTTATTTTCACAATGGTGTGACGAAGAGCGGACCTGCTAAGTTTTAGACCGTGCGTAAAGCTTTCAACTCAGTGCCAATACTCCACGGGGCATAAAACACACAGAACTTGTGGAGTCTGCGGTGCTGTTTTGGGGGCGGGGCCACACTCATTGCTCCCAGTGGATACTCATTATGGGAACTCTTCTAACGTGGCCACTGCAGCCAGGCGCGCTCTGAGCAAACTGAAGAGCATCGCTATTGGACAGAGTGAGGGTCGGACTTCACTTCAACAAGTGGCATAACTGAGCGCGTGCGACCATGGATCATCTGGAACCTCTCTCAGCGCTCCCTCCTGTGACCGCTCTGTGCGGCGAGTAACCACTGTCCAGATGAACCGCCGCCCTCAAGGATCGCCAGATGTGCAATGGCTTAACAGGAGAGACATGAGTGTCCGCGCAGATGACAGCATCACTTTGTGCCAAAGGGCTATCCAAATTATTACAGAACTTTGTCTGACGGGACACGTAGACCGTGAGAAATGCTCGGACATATTTCCTTTAGAGAGAAGCATACCAGGTAAAGGACACGCAGGTAAATAAAAGTGTATTATATTTTCTCTTTTGTCTTTTCCCTTTTGTCCAAAACAACTTGAAACAAGGACTGTGTTTTTACTATCATCAGAATTTACTCATTCCAGTTGTTTTCAGTGAAATATGTCATAAAACGGGTGCACACTTGTTACATAGTACCGCAGTAGATCAGAGCTGACTTGGCAACAGGTGGTAAACAGAAAGATGTGTCTAGACATGTTTTCGATGTACTTAAATAACGTCAGGGACAAACCGTCTGCGCTTTAGCCTGTTGTATTCTTTTGGAAGAGTCTTGTGTAAGTTGAAATATGCTGCCCCCTTACACCTTCCTTCTCTCTTTCTCTTTGCATGTGGGTCTTGTATTTTGTCTCTGCTTTACTTGTCTATCATCTGCCCATCTTGTCTGTCTGTCTGTGCTGCTCTGTGGTAGACCTCTCTATTAGTCTCCTTGCTGTTGTAGTGGGTTTCTGTGGCCTCGCTCTGTTGGTAGTGTCTCTCTTTGTCTTTTGGAAGCTGTGCTGGCCCATTTGGAGGAGCAAGACTTTCTCAACGCAGACACAAAATGTCCTGCATGTGGGCTTCCCCGACATCCCTCCACCCTCCAACTCTGCACAAGTCACAGAGTACAAAGTGGTGGAGGTTGAGAAAAAGTACCCGCTGGAAGTAAAGGCCAATGGACGTTGCTCGGTCAAAATACAAGAAGCTGCCATGAAGATCAGCCAGACGTCTCCAGACATACCAGCAGATGTGAGGACGGCCCCCCGGGAGAAAATTACCCAGCAGACCAAGATCCAGAGGCAAACCACCGAGCCTACCTCCTCATCCAGGTAAATGTCAGTTCAAAATCTCACCTTAGGCCAGAGATGTTGTTAAAGTACCATAGAAATGCAGAAATACTCCAAGAAAAGCCACAATGCATGATAAGACCAAACCACAAAAAAACATTAGATAATGTGCACAGAATAAATAAACATGAATAAATAAATAAATAAACAAAGGGTGAAATGAGGACAGCATAATGTGGACCATAATTGCTGTTTACACAGTCACATTAACACACAATGCAGTCCTGGTAGTAGATGAGAGACCATAATCTTGGAGGTACTATAATTTGCTTGACCTTGACAGTATATACTGGTCCGTCTGCAGCGGCTGCCTTATGCTTTGCCTTAATAAAAAAAGGTTTTCAATCTGCAGACACGCAGACCCTGGCTTCTCTTTCAACCCTGTAATCATCTGTACGTGCGAGTCAAGCTGCTATGGTAACCAGAGGAAACAACTCTAGTAATTAAACAATCAGCTGTGGCTTCTCTTTGTTGTGCGGCACACTGTTTAAAGTAGAATGTCCATAATTAGCATGGCTTTGGGACACGAGCTGTCAGGGCAGAACATTGCATTGTGGTGAGATGCACCAGGCAGTTTGGGCTCCAGCTCCACCCAGGAGCAGGAGCATGATGATATACTTAACCTTGGTACGTCATTGAATTTGTAACATTAGTTCTTTGATCTTGATTAAATTAGCAGTATATAGCCTATCAACTATATAGCCTAACAACTGGTATTCATATACTACTTAATCTAGAAAATGAATGCCTCACAATTTATTTACACAATTACATTGTTTTAGTAGCATTTGTGCAGTGGCTCTTCTGATCACTATGATTGTTAGAATAATGGGAAGGGTCTGTTGCTAGGTGACAGATTGGTAAGCCTAAAACAGTCATGTCCTCGCGGTGAGGTGGACTGAGGTGAATTCAGGTGGATATTAATTTTTATCGAACCTGCTTCCCAGATAGTAGGGGATTTTTAAATTGATCTTAAAAGGACCATTTCAAAGGTCAATTCTAAAAAATATTATTCAGTTAAACGAGTTAAGGCGTGTTGACTAGTGTGATGGTGTAAGTGTTTGTATACAAAATATGGAGAACATTTTTAAAGGTTAACACGACTTTTATCAAGGAAATACTTAACATACACAACAAATACATAAGCAATGTCAACCTTAGTTATTAGTTTGTTACATCAACTTTTAGATTACTTTCAATTATAAACACCAATCCCTTACCAGTAGTTTAACATGCACCTTCTCCACAGGCACAACTCATTTCGTCGCCACCTGCCTCGTCAAATGAATGTGTCTAGTGTGGACTTCAGTATGGACACAGTGCCTCTGCGGCAGTCCTCCACAGCCAGCATCGGCAGAATCAAACCAGAACTGTACAAGCAGAAGTCTGTAGACTCAGAGGATGAGGGCAAGCCACCTGTCGAGACCTGTGGAAAACTAAGCTTCTCTCTTAAATATGACCATGAGGAACAGGCTCTGGTGGTGCAGATTCTGAAGGCATTAGACCTGCCCGCCAAAGACTTCACCGGTACATCTGACCCGTATGTAAAAATCTATCTTCTGCCCGAGCGGAAGAAGAAGTTTCAGACCCGTGTCCACCGGAAAAACCTCAACCCTACATTTGACGAGATCTTCTGCTTCCCCGTGGCCTACGATGAGATCTGTAACCGTAAGCTGCACCTCAGTGTATATGACTTTGACCGTTTCACCAGTCACGACATGATTGGTGAAGTGGTGGTGGACAACCTTTTTGAACTCTCTGACCTTTCTCGGGAGGCTGTGGCGTGGAAGGATATCCATGCAGCCACTATGGTGAGTTATTTGGATGTAGAAACAATGCAATACTTAGATTCATATTAGAGTCAGATAAACTGTATTCATCCATAAGGCTTTGTCACAGTAGCTCCATTTCACCAAACAAAGCTCTTTAAAAATAAGCGGATATATGAAGAAACATGTTGTACGTTCTATAAGTTAGAACAATCAAAATGAGTCACTAAGGGTCTGAATTCATTAAGTGGTAGGTTGAGCTAAATGCATTATTCAAAGGCTTTTGAAAATGCATTCCATCAGCCAGACACCCACACAGCCTTTCTTCCAGAAACTGCCCAAGTGTCACACACATAAATAGAGCCATGGGGTTTAAAATAGCATGTATACTAAACAATAACAATCTAAATGTCAGACTGATCAGAACTGAATGAATTACTCTGAATTGATTATATCAGATGTTTTTGGATAGCAGGCTTTATACAGAAAGTGAGCAAATGCCTTGAAATGAGAACAGACCCGCAAGATTTGTTTTTATGTCATCAATCTCCTGCTTGGCTTTATAATGTGTATAGCGTGTTCTTAATGGCTAAAATGTGTTGTATATTGTGGTCCAGGAGAGCATCGACTTGGGAGAGATCATGTACTCGTTGTGCTACCTCCCCACAGCGGGTAGGATGACCCTAACGGTCATCAAATGCAGAAACCTCAAAGCCATGGACATCACAGGCTCCTCAGGTAAGCACACAGCAAACAAGATGTGACCCACATCAAAAGTACGTACTGTGTCATAAATAAGCTTCATTTTAAACTAAACAGCAGGTGGCCACTTTGTTTGGAAATTGGAAGTGAATGTGAACAAACCATTAAAAGTTACCATCTGTCATAATAGCAGTGCTGTTTTAAAATGTGCTTTAAAAAGGTGAATTGAGTTAATTAAGACTATTCTCCCCTCTGCTGGTCATGCCCACTTGATTACTACAGCTAATGTTAACAATGCAAAGTAGGAGTAAGTTGGTGTTATACGTATCTACGTTTTTGCTCCTGAGAGGGTTAGCGCCTCAGCTTTCTACAGAATTACTGAAACCTGCCTAAATGAAACTAAATACAAATCCAAACATGTAAAGAAACAACTGTATAACATAGTGGAAAGCTCTTTTTTGAACAAAACAATTATATATTATACATTATAGTCTTTTATGATGACGTAACGTGTATGCACTATATTTGTTAGACCCATATGTGAAGGTTTACCTAATCTGTGATGGACGGAGGTTGAAGAAGAGGAAAACAACTACTAAGAAAAGCACACTTAACCCTGTGTACAACGAGGCCATCATCTTTGACATCCCCCCAGAGAACGTGGAACAAGTCAGCCTGTCCATCATGGTGATGGATTATGACAGGTTAGGGACTTTTTATCAGGTACAGACTACAGCTATATGAGCAAGTGTATGATGGGATGTATTATTTCAACAAACTAATCCAGACAATTGCATGGGTCTTTGGAACTGTAATTGGGGTCAGTCGGGATGTTTCCTCTGAGACACCCCGGTAAACATAACTCATTTGTGCCTTTTTCCATTTGTGCATATTTAACAGAGTTGGGCACAATGAAGTGATAGGCGTCTGTCGCACTGGTCCGGATGCCGAGGGACTGGGGCGAGATCACTGGAACGAAATGTTGGCCTACCCTAGGAAACCCATCACACACTGGCACACACTGGGAGAGGTATTCAGCTTTACATCTGTTTCTAATGACATGTATGCAGTGAATTAGTGGGGGAACGTACATTTTTAAGCCTTTGTAAAAAAAAAAAAGAATATAATAATTCTGGAAAAAATACTGTCATTTCAAATTAGAAGTAAAAGTACAAAATAACAAAATTGTTATGTGATTACCTGTAAATAGTTCTAGCTTGCACTTTAAGATCCCATGTTAAAATTGCTTATAAATAAATTATTTGTATCATATATTACAGTGGCCCGGAAGAGCAGCCAGTTTCGAGAGTCAAGGTTCGTGTATTTCACCCAAACCCCCAAACACGCCATGAGGAGCTCATCATCTGAATGAATAAATAGTTTTGTTGCATGTATTATACATTTGTGCATTCCCAAAATGGACTGTCATTATATTTCAGTGCCTACAATATCTCCTATCAAATTAATTCAGAAGGAGCACAAGACTGACTCGTGGCATTTTCAACTCAGTTTAAAATATTCTGGGTGCATCGTTTTCTATCTTGAGAGCTCTTTAACAAGTTAGCATTTTAAACAAAATGGCACAAAGTTAAAGGGCTTCTCTGTGCAGCATTGTCCAAACATTTGCCACTCTTGAAAAATGCAGGTCCTGGCTAAAGCTATGAGATACAGGTATACTGTTTTGGTGTATTTATGTTAAGAACAGTTTATTGACATTATCCATTTGTTAGATATATCAGATTAACTGTAGCAAACAGATGTAGCAAATGTGTGAAGTCATTGCTATGAAAGTGTATTTTGTCCAAACTTTTCAATTTAGAGTACCGGTACATATAAAGTAAATAAAAAGTGGATCAAGATATTATATAATTCCTTATCTTACTTTTCAGCTTCTAAGGGTGCACACAATTACAATGGCAATGAGACACATTGAGATATCGATGCCCCTGGACACTAACAGACTAAATAATACAGATAATCATTTTCACACAATCTGTGCCTCTTTTCTCACACTTTCATAAATTGTATTTAAAGATAATTGGAAAAACAATTGAAAGTGCTTTTGACATATCGGGCCACTGGCTCTATTTCACAGTAATAAAATATACACAGCAAATAGTACCAAGGCTGTATACTGTTATATTGTTGTTACTGTTATATTGCACATAATGACAATTGATGCTTCTTCTTGCGCTGTCCTTAATGTAAAAAATAAAAAATATTTTTACTTGAAGCATGCTTTTTCCAAATACTTGAAAGTATAGTAATAGTGAAAATATATGTAACAGAACATTTTTGTGGTTGTATTTGTGCATATATACCTGCTGTACATATTAAAGGCTTCATTTGGAGAGGAAAACTAATGCTTAGCAAACCTAAAATGTGCATTGTGCCAAAGACCCTGCTTTTGGCACAGTGTACTGCACCATAATGTGTTCATCCTATCTATTCTATTATAGCATGTTGAAATGACATTTACTATGCGGGGTGTGGGCTTCAGCACATTACTGTCATTTCCAAGCTCAGGATATGTATTTTTGGTAACGATAACAAGCTGAAATTAAGGGTGCATTGTACTATCACTTGAAATAAACAAACTAATGTATATACAGTACAATACATTACATTTTGATTAAAACTAAAATATCATATTGTTCACTTGTTTTTTGTGTTGTAGAGTGACAATGTATAGCACTGTTTCCCAAACTAGCGAAAAATCAAACAACATATCAAAATTGATGAGCGTTATTAATTACCATTTTTAAATGTTACATGCAAATTAAGTGGGCTGCAACAGTTCAAAATGAGACCACCATATTTCACAATTCAGCTTCACATTTAAATCTTGTTTGTTGTATTTATTTGTGTTATTTTTTCCATAAATGCACATACTACAGGTTCCTCTTTTGACATCTGATCATTGGAGCTACTGTTTGGGAAATGCTGCTGTATACAATTAGTATGCAGTACGTAGCCTTGAAGTATGCACCTCTCAATCTGAATGCACTGTTGTACAATATTAATGTGCAGTTGTTTACATTTTATTGGAGTTGTTGTACTTGTACTTTGTACTGCTCAGACTTGTACTTCAGTGAATTGATCTGCCCTCTGTAGTAGTTATGAATAACTAGTCCTATTGAAAGCCCATGAGGCTACTATAGCAAATTGTTCCATGTTTAGGAGGTTATTTAGAAGCTGTGCCACCTGGTCAAAGACAACTGTCTTAATGTGTACAGTTTGTGATAGCTTTTGTAAGAATCTTAAGTTGACATTTAGAATATGATTTAATGTATCCATTTCATATGTATTTTAATTAAATAAATAATAATAATAATAAAAGATGACTGTTATGGTTAAATACATTTAGATTGCTGCAGTGAAACTGCATAGAACCTTTTCTTGAGGCGTCAATATGCAGATTTCACAAATGTTTGCATTAGCATCAAGTACATGTGAAAGTTGAGTGCGGTTGTCACTCAATTTTAACATGAACTTGATGCTAATGTTAATAATGAATAATGATGCTAAAAGCTATGGCTAATATGTAGCCATTGTGCATTGCATTCATTTTAACCCCATTGAACCAAACCTGCTGGAAAAAAAATTTTATGTTGCGAATCTTGTGTTTCATGGCGCAACATCAAAAGAACAACATATTTTTTGGCACATTCAACAGGACTTCCTTCTGATCCTTAAGACTGGGCCAAAACAGACAGAGAAGGATGTTGCATTAGTTTCCTTGGCAATGTGAGCTAACTACTCCAAGCACTAACCAGTAACGCTAAGGTGCTATTGACATGTGGCTACCAAATAGCCGCTAATGGCTTCATGTTGTAGTGCACGTCATTAAAGCTTTGTTGATTCGTTTTAAGACTGCATAACCACGCTGAATATCCAGTGCAGTTGGATTAAAATGAAGATGTGACTCTCTTTCATTGATGTTCATTTGAATAATGGCACCCCCTTAGATCTTTAATAAGTCCATGTTCTGTCTCTTAACAGGCTTATATGCACAACCCCTAGAATAAGATTTGAGAATGTATTGGAGATTTAATTCCTGTATGTCTTTCTGGATAAAGCACCTTTAATAGCAGTATTCAGGTTAGACTGGATGAATGGTCTATGGTTGTTACATCCATCCCGCTTTTTAATAGATCTGTCTACAACATCCTGATTCATAGGCACATTTACTCCATGGAGAAGTATATAGACTATACACAAAACACAAGCGACCAGTCCTTACAAAAATACAATGAGATTTCTTATTTGTAAATTCAAAAAAGCACATGTGTGTGAACCAGTTTCAATTTCCTGTGTAATACAATAAAGGGGACCACTATCTTCGTAGATCATCTCTATAGAGTGAGGATGAACCCCTCTTTCACGTGACTCTTGTCTCACACTCATGTCCAGACATGGCTACAGACAACATTTAAACAAGAATCCAATTAAAATGGTTTTGGTTTTTGGTGTACATGTTACCCAGCAGGCTTTGGGGTTGAAGGATGTGGTCTGAGCCTTACAGTTGTCTTCTGCCATTGTTGTTGGTGCTGGAGGAATAAAGTTCCTTCTCACCACGTTGTTATGTTGAAATGAATTTTATAAGTGATCGTGTGGCGCTATTTAAGGTTAAAAATATATTATTAAATATAGCTGCCTGAATAATGAACCACCAGGGGCCACAAGCCAGTAAATTCTGGTGCCAGTCCGAAGTCTGGATAAATGGGAACGGTAGAAGCTAAAACTTTTTTTTTATTAAAATTTGGCTACTCTCAGCTGTAGAAATATAAGCGGAAGCCATGTTTATAGACAGAGAAAAGGCAAGAGTTTGTGAGATGCTGGTACAACGAGAAGTTGGTACAATAAGAGCGGGCGAGTTTAGGAGCTGAGTGTTTTATCGTAGTCTGGATGGGAAGAGAAATGAAGGAGTTGTACTGAAGGAGGAGAATGTTTTATACAAACTGACTATTTTATCAAGAATCCTATACTGCCTCAAAGACATCCATGTCTTTGAGGCAGTATAGGATTCATGACATTTGTCAGAGACATTTGTGTTATTGTAGAAGCAGCATTTACTGCTGAGGAGAAGGCTGTAAAAGCTTTATGAAGCTTAGACTGAGGCGACTAGAGGAAGACTTATTGAAGCAGGTTATAAATAGATGTTTTTCCCCATGGGTAAGTGCAGAGGAATCCTCTCTTACAACCTCCTCCTTTGATTGATTGGTTTTGACACAAATCATGCAATGCAGGAACAACAGATAAAATGATTAATATGATTATACACGATCTAAAATTATGAAAATACATTTATAATTACAAACACCTTAATAATATAATGATCATTTAACTGTAGTTTTGTATGTCCTAAAGACTTATCTCCAGTGACGTGATCACCACTGCTGCTGCTGAGAGGATGTGACTCAGACACAAATGGGACTCAGACGCACATTAAGCTTTATTTTAAATGAGTCCAAGAATAATAATTAAGACAAAAGAACGTCACTGTGAGGGGGCACCAAAGGCGTCAGTGTGCCTGATCAGGTGTGAGCAGAGGCCCTATTATCACTGCCATCACTGGGCAAGATGACATGCTAATAACAGGTTGGAGGAAGAACGTTTTGTGCGGTCATCTGCTGATTTACATGGTGTGCAGAGATGGACCGGTCATCATGAATCACCCCGGAGGCACACAGCATTGGGCAGAACATGTGAGTCTGAATCTAAACACATGTCCTTCATCAAATGTCACTCATATACTCACAGTGTATACTTTATATCCACATTGGTAATTCTCAAAACAACAAAAAAGAATGCTGAGTCAGGCTTATTCAATAGCTCTACAATGACATTAATGCAAGTAGTCCTGTCACATTAAGGGAATGATTGCCTGCCACTAAAGTGATTAACTCAATGCTTTCTCTATTTAAGCCATTGTTTAGGGAAATGCCGTATCTTTGAACATCAGATCAGCAAATCAGAATATTCATGTGGCAGACAGACACGTCATTGCAAATACATCAGATCAGGCTGGTGCTTTAAGTGAATGAAAGTGCTTCGTTCACTGCGATGAGTCTCATTGCAGTCAAGGGGGTGCTAAAGCAAAGATGCTTCTATCAGTTTTCTTCCTGACACATACAACAGTGTGGCAGCAAAATAATGTTACTCAAGTAAAAGTAAAAAGTACTCATTCACATAATTACTCGAGTAGGAGTAGAACTGGTGAAAAAAACTACTCAAGTCCTGAGGAACTGTTTGAGCGTAATGTCAGATTATCTGTTTCATTTTGTGGTAATTGGGGAAAAATTAAAAAGATGATATGTATTTTTTAAAGATCAACAAAAAACAGAATTTCCACATCATCACGTTTTTCACATAAAGCTGTTCTTACATGACACACAGAGGTGGTAAAAGTACTCTTACTCTTTCTAGATTTCCAAGATTTTACTCAAGTAAGAGTACAGC
>JAVQKC010033674.1:0-10478 GCA_036025475.1 Philypnodon macrostomus
GTAGTAGTAGTAGTAGTAGTAGTAGTAGTAGTAGTAGTAGTAGTAGTAGTAGTAGTAGTAGTAACCACCCATAAAAGTGAAAAACATAAGCCTTTGTGATACCCCAAAGCATGGAGGAGAGCGTTAATTCAGGAAGATGCCCCTCCTGCCCAGCTAACAAATCACTAGATGCTAGGTGATTTGCTGTTGTGGCCCCAGAAGAAGGAAAGGCATTTGATACATAACTATTACGTATGTCTATTGTCTGTATAGCATCTGGTTAAAGCTTACAGAACGTGTGTTATAAGATAAATCATAATACCCATAGTGTGTCTGAGCACAAATTATTGGGAGTGAGGTATTGAGCTACACTGGACAAGGTTGTCAGTTTTATGGCCAGATGAAAAACTGATGGAAAGAAAGATCAGAGAGGGCAGCGGTAAAAGCAACATAGAAACATCCTAAAAGGAGACGATGGTGTGGTGATGGAGGGGCATTAATGTGCGATGATATCAGAAGAGAGAATTAGAAATGGGGGCGTATTGAGGCCAGTGCTCCTCCCAGTGCCCTATGGCTTCAGGGGGGACCCGGGGCAGGTCTGGGGAATGTGAGGCATGACGGAAGGAACAAAGCTGACTACTGTCCCCCAGAGAGAGGCCTTGTTCTGGGCCAAAGGGGTACAAGAAGGCAGCCGCGGCACACATGAATGGAGGGACAACTGACTGACTGGACGTCTCGATGGACTCTTGGCTCCCTCAGTTGGCAGGCTGGCCCCGGTCTGATGGCCCACAGAGCAGGCATGTAAAGAAGCCAGGGCAGTGGTGGAGAATGTAAGGCATGAGAGAGGAACAAAGAGCAGCAGTGTCCCCTGGAGAGAGGTCCGGTGCTGCAGGGCTACAGGCCACAAGCTCAGCCTCTGCAGGTCCACAAAGATGTAGGCCGCCTGAAAGCATTAGACAAGCTATTGAGACATTTTACAACTTTCTACACCTCTGCAGTTATTTCAAAACTGCTCGGTCTTAAAGGTGTAGTCCGCCAGTTTCCAAAAGAAAATGCTTTGTCTGACCCTATTCTATGATGTAATATAAATAATCTGTCATAACTATTATTTTACTGAAGTCCCTCACCTGGCCTCTACAGACTACAGATGATATACTTTACATCATAAAACAGGGTCAATAAATGTTAAGCATTTTTAATTTTCATGTTTGTAAACCTGCAGGCTACAGCTTTATTTGACCATGTTTTATAAGCTGGTCATTATCACCTTAGCATGCATACAGGTACCTCTGGAGATGTACAATGATTGACTTAAAAATAGAACATAAGCCAGTGTCCTTCATTGCTTTAGTGTGGCTCAGCATATGGTAAGCGAACTTTGAACATAATTGGAATTTCTTGGGAAACATAAAAGTTTGCTGGACCCATAAGCGCATCAGACCTTTCAATAGTTGCATGGTGCATTCATTTCAGAAATGTATTTATGCATAGCTAAATAATGGAATAGCAAATTACCATTCATACACATAAACAGCCCGACTGTCAAGTAAACATTACAGACTGCACAAGTTCTATAATGAACAGTTGAGAAGGTGGTCCTCAGCTGTGTACTGCTGCTCAGACCCCATCTCTGTAGTTGTCATTCACAGCTGACAATCATTTTGACCATGTACAATTGCATCAGAAAAATAGCTACCAGTCCAAAATGAGTTCTGTAAAAAAGCCAACTACAGGCTTACAGAAATAATACTAACAAGAAGCAAATATACAATGTTGTTATTCTAAAATTTGATAGCACACCATTTCTGATGTTTTTTTATTATTCATTTTAATAATGTTGAAAATAGTAATACAATGTTTATTTCTATTCTGGTAGTACAGAGTGAACCAGCCATTTCCTCTTAAATCCTGGGCAGCCAAGATGGAGACCAATCAGAAAAGGGCAGAATGGCCAATCAGGAGCAGTATACGGGGAAATAGCCAATTAGGCCTGTTTGTCTGAGAACACAAAGGAAGTGATATTGCAGAGTGATTGCACCAGCTCTGCGACACAAACATGCTCAAATTACACCTTTTGCACACTGCCTTCCAACCCTAATTTTTCAGGAGTGTAAGATCTTGATTGCCTGTGCGTTGGCGAGTGGGCATGTCTCATTATCACACCAAAACAATCACCACCTCAGAGGCAAAAAACAGAGATTTTGTTTTCATTAGGGAGCCATTGAGTCACCAGCTCTCGAGTCAAGGCCGGAACGCATGTGCACACACCAAGGTAGTCCGGCAATTTGATTCAAAAAGATTTGTACCTTACTCCAGTCCACTTAATGAAGCTGTAAATTTAGAGACATGAGAGCCCTTTCAGTGCTCCTCAGAGAGCCTCCACAATAATCCTGGGACTGAGCTGGTTAATTAACTGATTGTTTGCTTGGCTGGGAGCCACAGTAAAATGGGAGAGATGGAGAAAAAGACAAGGGTTTGCTAGAAGAATCAAAATGAGTAGTTGAGAAAGTAAAACTGAGGTTTGCTAAGGTTGGTAAGAGAAATCAAGATACTGCACATGGAATAAAGGACTACAGAGGCAGAAACTGATCCGATTTCCAATGAAAAAATTTAAAAACAATGGGGGATAGCAATTAGCAACACATTAACAGCATGGTGCAATTGTTCAGTTTCCTGCAAGTATGGGCTTTTACATCCGTGGTCTAGATCAGCCTTCAGGAATGGTAAAACACTTTAATGCATGGACGAGAATAACTGATACCTTTTAGAGATAATCCCTACAGTAAAATATTAGGCTCTTGTCAAATATAGACAATTGATGTGTAAAACCCTATATATAAGTCTGTTGATATCAATGCAAAAGTAACATTTTAAATTTGTGGCCACAGACTTACACACACCTGTTTCATTTGAGTGAATTGGTAGAGTTTTCATTGTTTTGACTATGACTATAATAAGGCTGACTGAGCTATAGACAGTAATCAAAATGCACTCACACAGGCTATTAAATCTGTGTGTTAATAAAATAAATATACACATTCACAACAGTATTATGGAACACACGACATTGACACTGATTTTTGTATTATAGTTTATTCAGTCACTGCAAGAGCTGAGGTCTCTGTTGTAACTGTTCAAGAGGGTCAAAAGTCAGTCAGCAGTTAGAGCTTTTTGCTAGTTCTCTTCAGCACTGCAGAGCCTGCGACAGAGGTCTGTGGAAAACAGAAAGACAGTGAAAAATTCAGTCCGGTTACATCAACATCAGTGTGCACTGTTTTGAGTGGGATTCAAACTGCCAACCGCTGAGCCAGTGCCCGCCCCAATCAATACTGAGTCTTCTTTTTTTTTTACAAAGAATACTGCATTGATTACCACTGTTGTATTTATTAGATCTTTACCACAATAAATAAATAAATACGATTACCTCAACAAGCATGCCTCCAACAATCTCAGTGGTATGGCGGTAGTTGGGAAAGGTGGTGCTCAGCTTGCCTCCTTCCATATTGACTGTGGCCTGAAAACAGACCATTTATAAGCGTTTATATACAGTATGCTTTGTTGGGCACAAGTGAGAAGCCAAGTCATTTTTCTTTTTACACTTAAAACATCAATACTCTGAAAGAGCAATATAACACATATTCACAAATATAACAATGACCATGTAATTGATGTCTGTAACATGCTCTATAGCTCAGATATACTGACAGGTCAGTTTATAAGCCAGCCAGATACAGCACTTATAGTAAGAGACAGACCTTGAACTTCTTCCCTCCGACGGTCTCCATGTCACACTCTTTGCCGATGGTGAACTTGTTGCTGACTTTGGCGTTGGCGGGGTAAAGCTGTGTCCATGTGAAGTTATCTCCATCCTGTGTGACCTCAGTGATCAGTTTGTAATCACGACCCTTCTCAATGATATCATCGGGGATACCTGACAGACACAAGAAGTTAGCTTAACTCCACAAGTAGTTTGTGAATTAATTTAGATTCAGAATGTGATCTCACCGAGAACCTTGCAGAACTCTACATATCCCTCCTGAGATTCAGTTTCCCATCTTCCAGCGAAGGCCATGTTGTGGATGTGGAGAGTGGAGGGCTGAGGGAAAAGCAAGGTGCCCAGAGTAAAGTCAGGCCTGCTTATATACTTCTGCATGTGATGACGCAAGAGCAATTAGAGCTAAAGATGACTACAATGAGCTTCAAGCAAAAGGGCAATATCCTGCTCCAATGGCCGTTTATGGAGTTCCAGAACTGTGGGTAAAATGCTGACTACTCATCAGGGCCACTACCTCATCCAGGTCAATGAACCGGCTACGACGACTTTACGACCATGCTCCGTACTTTTACTACTGTGCACTCAGAATCAAATAAAGGCCATTGTTTTAGCACATAAACTCAGTGACACAAGGTGCGCTGTTATCTACAAAAAATGATGGAGGTTTGCCACATTAAAACTTTACAAGGGACGTTTCAAGGGCACGGCGATAGTCATTATTCTGTGAACCTCTTCAATTGAAATGTTTTATCTGCAACATGATTATTTCTGACAGCTCTGAGTCCAATAATTTTGCAATCTAGTGTGTAGGTTTCTGAGGGATTGTAAAAATGTCTGCTTCGACGTAGGCAGCAAAACAACACAAACACGTTAAAAACATCTAAATAGAATCAGTGATGAAAAGCCCATTTGGGCACACTTAATGTTGCTCGTTTAATTTGGTGAATGAAATTTGGGTATTAAGGTGACCACATGCTACGCACCACTTTGAATTTAGACAGATATTAAATAAGTAAAAGGCTTTTGATGCCGCACTTAACTTCAGTCCCACACAATTCAGCCGTTCCCTCAAGATCACTGCTAGTGTGTCTGAATCATGAAAAGTCAACAGTGACCTTGAAGACTTTTATTGACACATAAAACATTAGATTGGCCAATATCACATAAAATAATCACTATCTGTGTCTGACATTCTCACACACTCGTACATGGGGTGAGTGTCTGAAGTGCATAAATGGCACTTTTAAGAGCCTGTCATCAAAATCAACACATGTTTATTCTGCACTGTGAACATACCATTACTCAATGTATAAACCTGGTGGTTCTGCGCATTAGTGCTGTTGGAGAGAGTCAAGAAAGATTTGAGAAAATATGTTTTTGAGATCACACTTTATTTTACATAGCCCTTAACTACATTGTATCGACCTCATTAAGTACAATGTAATACAATGTGTAACAAACTGTAATACATGTAACTACATTGTACCTAACTCCAACCCTAACCTTAACCATTCTATGTACAATGTAGTTACATGTTATTACAGTTTGTTACACAGTGTATTGTACTTAATGAGGTAGATACAATGTAGTAAAGGTCAATGTGAACTAAAGTGTGACCGTTTGTATTGCGTGAGTGATTCATTAATTATTGGATAAAAAAGCAAATTACATTTTGGCCTGTACCACATGATTGTGCACCATTGTAATTTTGCCAGATCACCTGACCAAGGTCGGCTGACTTAAATATATTCATTCATCTTTTTGCTTTTCCCATTAGGAGTCACAGGTGATTGGAGCCTATTCCAGCAACTAGGCCTTGAATACCACACAGGCCAGTTAGTCACAGGGATGACACAAAGACAAACAGGCCAATAACCATTCACTCGCACATCCATTTTTGTCCCTGTGACCCAATTACCACCAATACATAGAATGTTTACAAATATTTCCGTACATTTATTTATATTGTTCAGAGTAATGTTATACATATACAGTAATTTTAACAAATAAATATGCTAAATGTCTGCAAACCACAATATTATATAACTTGATTCATCTTAATCCCAATTGCATCCATTGTGATGGTAGTATAGTCAAAAATATACTACATGATGTAACTTTGTGGTTACTACTTAAATAGAGAGAGAGATTTGAGAAGCCATTGAGTTTTTACTATCTTCCAATGCAATAAACATGATTCCTGTTAATATGTAACAAGGCTCACTAGCTTTTACCCTAGGCACAGTCCCATGAAGACGACCTCATCATTTTGTCTTGACTACTGATACATGATATCAAACTTATAGACAATGTATGAATGCTACAAATATGTGAATACAAACATAAACAAGAGAAGACAAAGCAAAAGGAGTTTACTTAGAGCAAGTGAGGAAGACGAAGGGGAGGAAGAATAGATTCTAAAGAAAGATACATATAGATAGATTCCTTTTATCTACAGCTATAAAGAGGGGATTTGCAATGGAGGAATTAAAGTAGGGAAGGCCTTGATATGCAAATGAAGCTGCTGCTAATCAAAGCAATAAGATTAGCCTTCCAAATTGAGATGAAGAAAGGCTCCATTATCTGGGCCGAGTGTCATGTTTAATAACGCGGAACGGCACGCTAATTCACTGGTGATGCAACTGGAGCCTCTGTATGAGTGTGTTTGTGCACGGTGCCATACTGGGCACAAGTATGGAGGAAGAAGAAGATGTGTAATGAAAATAACTAAAGACATGTGAAGTAGTGGCATGGCCCATGTGTGAAGAAAGGTGATTCAAGGTTGGACTACATACAATGTAACACACACCGTCAGTTAATGTACAACTGTATGGCTATACTGGGAGGTCTTCTTCTCATGTTACAAGAGATATCTAATTAAATGTGTATAAAAAATGACTAGTAATCATGTATTCAGGTGGTCATTTGCACACCATGGTAATGACGTTCTGACTTGCCGCCCACTGGATATTTTCTCTTATTAGAACTATTCTCTGTAAATGCTCTTTATGATTAATATCCAACCGTGCATAGATTTATTCGGTTGATTATTGACTCATTTGTTGTGACATTCATACAATTATTTTACTGTATTTTGACCACAACTGATCACAAAACAACGGCAAGTCATAAGGTAATTACACCGTACCACTGCTTCCTGAAAGTGACTCTAAAATTGTTACTAATTAAGCATTGATGGATGAACATTTTGCACCTTTATCTATTGAGAACCCTAATAAAGGAGGACATGTCTAAGCAGCTTATGGGCTGTGTGCCAGTGTAACCATTAAACACAGAGACAGAAATAGGCCACTCCAGCCACCAACAGTAAGCATTCTGTTGTTGTTATCTTTACTTTTCCTCAATCCATCCTGACAGCCTTACCATCCTTTGGGGAAGGAAACGGCAGTCACTGGTGATTATGAGGCCCCCACCACTCTCCATCTAGGGAGTCAAATTATGCCGGCATTAATATTTCATATTACACAAGACTTGCAGAGAAATCACATGTGTACTCAGCCCTTTGTCTTCATGTCAAACGAAATGTGCTCGGCGATCATCAGGTTGAGCAGAGGTGGAGAGGGGTGGGGCCGTGGGTGGAAAGAGGAAGAGAAGAAGTGAGGAAGGAATAAACAAGTCAACAAAGACTTTACTTACATTACTATAAAAAAGAAATATTACTATAAAAACTAAATGGAAGGTAATGGTGTCCAGCAATGCATTACCCCTGAGTGGAAATCCTATAAAATTTTATATATATATATATTATATGTATAAGTACAATACAATATACAATATAATGTATTTTGGGCCTGGTATTACACAGTATTTGAATACTAATTGGATTTGCTCTATTATTTTAAATTCAAATGTATGAATCATTGTGCTTTGACCAGTTACCATGAATATCAAAATATAGTTTCAAATAGTTTTACTTGATGTTTACCTGTACTTGAAAGTATTTTCACTTGCATACACATTTCTTCTCCACTTCTGGCTTGGATCACTATAGTAATAGTAATGTGTCATACACATGGTGGTTATATATATGACAGTGTTCCGCTTTACAAATATTTACATTTGCACAAGTGTCCACTTATCTTCATGCAAATAAACAATATTAAGCCAGACGTGGGAATGATTAATTCTACATTGTTTTATGTCTGAGCTTGTATGACCTAAATCAAGCTTATCTGATTATCATAAAACACATAGCCCGTCTAACTTTCATAACACAGATACAGGTGGTGTAAAGGTTTTTCCCATTGTCGGTAACTGGGTACACCATCACCAACAGATGGGGTTCTTCTAATTGCAAACAAAAAGACATGCATGCACACATCCTGCTCCTCCACAATGTGAATAGTAAGTGCTTATTAACAGACATGATTTTTTTCCCCCATGAGTTGGCAAATGTAGAGGAGTGTAGACAAAAGCTATTTCCTTCTGTTCTTCAGGACTTTCTAAAGGCAACTAAAGCTGCATGCCCTGGTAATTGCACATACACACACTTGACAGCAGGCCCAAGCTAGCTGGTTGGCTGATTAACACTAGCTTGTCTCGTTTCTAAGTGTGCTCCCATTATGCTAAGATTGCAGCAGCCTCTTGTTAACCCTCATTGTATGAAACAACCCAGTGGCTCACCTTCAAGCACACTTATCTGCCTCTTAGACTCCAACCTCTCTCACTATCAACAATTACGTGTGTGCGCATACCCCGCTTGTGTGTTTTCCTGTGTGTAGTCGGTCAGTCCTCTCCAAAGTTAGCAGCAGCTTCAAGAGCGCTTCACTATCCTCTTCCTCTAACCTGATTATTAATTATAGTGTGCCTTTAGCTGACCACAGCCCTAAACAGTATGAGACATGGTTACCAAGGAGACCCATGGCACGAAGAAGTCAGTCATGAGTCAAGATTTGGAAAACAATATGCTACACAATGGCTGCTCATATAATTTTGTGTACATCAGTAGATCATATAGTTTGTGTAAAAAGTGTATTTTAAGGCCCAATTTCTACTTTGAGTTTTCAATTCAATTCAGTTCAATTTTAGCTACTGTATCAACCAATTTCTGGATTTTAAAATGTGCATTACAGTGGTTGATGACACCTGTTTGCATCATTGCCTTACCTGAAAAACTCACTAATGAAGCCTATCACATGGTTCAAGCTGATCAAAGCGTCCGTGTACCAGAGCCTCAGTCATGTGTCATCTGTGCAGCACTCAGCAGTAATCAACCTAGAGCGGTGCCTGAAGCGAGGCTCTGGGACCACAAACTTTGCTGTAACACTCTTGTTTCGAGATGGAAGCAGATTGACGACTTGTCATTACCAAAATATGGCTCTAATGCTTCACGAGGGCTGCATGTTATATTAGCACTCAGTCTGACTATAGAGTGTTTTAGAAGTGACAGCTCGCACAGGCTGTGAATTGGTATTGAATTATAAGACAACATAGGCTCACTTCCTTCCGCTGTTGGTGAGACTCCCAGTTCCCGAATATAAAAACAGATACAAGCTCACCTTTGTGCCAGTTCCAAACCTGGATAAAAATGTGTGCCTTATTACCCATGCCAATCCGGCCATTTGTTAAACATTATGTTTGGTTCTTGCAAAGACACTGCAAATATAACTTTCCATCAAATTTTTGAAGCCTAAATACTCAATAAGTAATTTCAGTATTTAAACTGCATTTTATTGCCATATCTGTTTACTCAGGCTATTAAATTCACAAAAGGTTAGGGTTATTTGACTTTCAGATGAAATTACAGAATGCTCCTAAAATGCAATATAGCCTAAGATTTTACTATTGGTTCACTGGCGTGGACATTTGCCATTTCAGACAGATACAGAATAAAGATATGGGGATCAATATAATACAATATCAATACAATATCAATAATACATTGATATATATTTCTCACATTACTACCACCATCAAGTTTTAACCTCGTCATCTCAAAAAAGCCATCAATGGAGACACAGCATGGCCTTTTATGGTTGGCTGCTATTGCTTTGAACTTTGCTGAGTTGCTGCATTGTGCTGATTGGTAAAATGATTCACTTTAGCAGATGCCTTTGGAACTTTGATTCAGTCACTTCAAAGTGCTTTTTTTTTCATGCGCTGTTCTTTTATTTTGCCCCCCGTTGAGTGTGGAACAGAAAAAAATCCAAACTAATATGCTGGAGGAGATAAAAGAGGAATTCTAGTTGTTGAACCACAAGGAATGTGAAAAATGGCCACCAATGTTCTGTAGAATGTATAGGGAACTGAGATGTTTAATTTAGTCAGCCAGACACTCTTTCATTCCTGCCCACAAGGGGGAGTAAAGGATCTGATTGACTCAAGACTTAATTATACTCCAGTATCATGACAGATGGGGTAACGGGGTCACAAGCTGGGTTGGGGCGGCCATGTTGGAAAAGGAGATGAAGGGGTAGGGGTCTTTAGATGCATGGGGGGATGGTAAAATGATTGTTTCGATCTTCAGGCCGGTCAACACACAGTCTCTCTAGGTGGAGGCTGCATGTCCTCCTTGTGTTACCATGGCTTCAGTCCGTGCATTCTGGCTTCCTTCCTTCCTTATGTTTGGGAAACTGGTGACTCTAAATTCAGTGGCGGAGCCAAAGGGGTGGCAGGGGTGGCAATTGCCACCTCCAAATAAGGCCTTGCCACCCCCGCTGCCACCCCACTAGAAACGGTAAATATTAAAATCCACAAATGAGGA
>JAVQKC010033675.1:0-35628 GCA_036025475.1 Philypnodon macrostomus
CCTCACAAAAATATATATATATATATATATATATATATATATATATATATATATATATATATATATATATATATACGTAGGCTGCAGTCTCGATAGTCTAAACACAGATTAAAGTAAAACAAACTTACATTAGGTCCGGGCATGCCCTGTTGTCCTGGAGGACCTGGCTCTCCTTGAGGTCCCTGGTAAGACAAATAATATATATATTTTAATTTGTCAGCTTCTCAAATAGCTTGTTTCTTGCTCAGAGCCCATTTCTAATATGACATTAACGATACAGATTCATGAACATGGGGGGAAATGTTGGCATGAGTCAAATTGTGGGACCCAGCCTAAATGTGTGGGACACTGGATTTGAGCAGAAAATTCCATGCAATCCAATAAAAGTGGGACATGGTAATTGGCACTGACTTTAAAAATGCAAGCAGCAAACAGTTCTGGTTAAACCATTCTGAAAAATATATTCTATCAGTTAGAATCAGACCAGTTGAGAACCATTGTAAAAGTGTAGACAGAGGACATGATACATTTTTAATGCCTATAAAACCTTGGTATGTTGGGGGTTACGGACGACCTGCTTCGTAAGACTAACTGGTCACAAAACAAACACATACAACAGTGACCTCTGGGGGCAGTCTGCTGTAGCTGTTTCAATAAACAACAGACAAATCCTGAGTCAGAGCTTCAATGGGACTGAAGAACTAGACCCCTCTTCTTCAATATGACATTTTATTGTATATTAGAGTCTCCCCCAAAGCCACATTACATACGGCTGGGGCTCTGAGTCTTTCGCCATCAATAGAAACTTTGTGGGACGCTAATGAGAAACACACAAGTTGTTGGTCTCTCATTTCAATAGCTCTTTCTAATGTGATGTGACTCAGTGACCATTGACAACATGTGGGCTGGGCCAGCTGTTTGAATGATGATGATTCTTTAACCTCTTTTCAAACATCCTGCTATGACTGTCTGGAGAGGTGACATGATGCAACAATGCACAGGCGTAAGGCATCTTCATTACAAACTATTCCCAGTGTATTTATTGTTCTGGCAAAAATCTTTTAAATGTTGGACCCAGTAAAAGGATTTGCTTGAGAGTGCACTGCTTTGGAAAGTATGCTGGTTGAGTAAGGGATGCTCTAATTGGCTGAGCACTAAGTTTTCTCTCTGCCTTCCTCTGGTTGAGAAGACTTCAGCCTATTTCTGACAACCATATCCAAAGAAAAGGTAGTGTATACGTCATAGAAATGAACTTAACTAAAGACACAAAGATAAATTGTGCTTTAGTTAGCATTTTGCTCTCATTTTTAGTAGTTTTGTTTACAATTGGAATAAATTACGGTTTACAGAGTTGTGTAACATTATAGTCCATAATATTGTTCATCTTCCCACATCACGTTTATTTGTTAGCTACTTCAGTGTCAGCCCTTTCCTCACTGATGGCCTGTTCCTTGATCTTACATTGTGATGTGATAGTGTTGTGTTGGTAATTGTTGCTGGTAAAAGTTTATCTACAATACAAATATATCAAAACAATATATATAGTGTTGCTTTATTATATAGGCCTATGTTGTAAAATGTGGAAAATTGGGTCGATGTGACAAGATATGACCTGTCACTCTGAGTCAGGCCGTTTATTTTATGGTGAAACATTAACGAGAATGGCCCACTCTGTCTCTCTAATGAGCACTCTCGCTGACATTAAGGTTAAAGACCACTGACTTGTAAGCAGCCCGGGGCACATTTCCTAGGTGGTCCTGACAAATGGAGGTCTGTTATTGTGACAAACCACTGGGGCATCCTCTCTCTTCAGCTTTCCCCAGAGACATTTCTTCAAGTAAACCTTAATAAACACTCACCATGTTTCCTTTGGAACCCTGCTGCCCGTCCAGCCCTGGAAGACCCTGTGGGGGCCAATCAAAGGCATGATGTCAGTGAGAGGAAAAGCATATTACTGAGTTAGACAAATGCAAGACACAGAGATACATACACGCTGGCCTGAGGTACCGGGAGACCCTCTCGGACCAAGCAAACCTCTGGGACCCTGGAAATAAAAAATAAGGTATAGGGTTAAGCAAAGTTTGTTCTGTCTGCTTGTCAAGTGGTCAATTAAATCAGTGCATGCATAAATGTAGTTATAGCAAGGACTGAGGTAATTGACTAACCCTAGCCCACTATTAGCATTGACTAGTGTCTTGCTCAACCAGACTGAACCCTTATCCACCCTGAATGCTAATAATGCTAATGCTTACGCCACAAGGTCAGTAAACATAAAGGATAGCCCTAACTTTGTACACCTTGAAATTCTCTGTTGCATTCACAGATATTCATGTGAAAATGTTTGAAAATGTGAAAATTCTGAACCAACAATATCAATATATGTCATTCTTATTGAATCTCTGTGATGAAATAGTCTGCAATCTGAGTGAATGTCTTAAAAAGCTGCCTCTCAAATGATTATTTCACATGATATGCCACGGACCATTGAGGCTGAACAAAGCAAAAAAAAAAAAAAAGACAAATTCTCATGGGAATACAATCTAATGAGCATAACACATTCCCCACATATACAGTAGTTTTTGATTTATATACCCCCAATTATTCTGCATTCATATGGCAGTTTGATCTGGTTGTAACTGGATCAATTGACAATACATTTCATATTTTTAAACTTACATTAAACTTTACAAAAAGGGGGGAGTAAGTACTAAGCCTATAATATTTTTTGCTGGTTAATAGTTGTTGAAAAATGTTGACAATACTTACGCTCTCTCCAGCCACACCTCTCTGTCCAACTGGGCCGTCTTCTCCCTTCAAATACATAGACATATTTATAACAATGCCCACCTCATAATTCATCCCTACTATGGGGTCTTAGATGGGACTCTTAACAATACTGACAAGATGACACACACACATACACAGGAAGACATCCATTCACACCCACATTCATTCACTAGAAGCAATATAGAGTCACTAATTCTCCTAACATGCATGTCTTTGATGGTGGAATAAGATTCAGGGCCCAGAGAGAACCTACAGTAACACGGGGAGGACATGCAGACTCCATTCAACATCTAACCCACAAAGTACTTACTAAGAGGGCAAGAATGCCAATCATAACTTGAAATGAATACAGTATGCATGTTTTGTTTTGGAATAATGGTTAAGCTTACTCTTGCTCCATCTTCTCCTGGAGGTCCTGGAGGGCCTGTAGAACCCAAGTCACCCTAAAAGAAAAATACATTTAACAACATCAGTACAGAAATATGGGTGTGGCAAGGTTCACTCATGTGTGGTATCATGGATTGAACGATATGGGTAAAAACATTCAAAAGAGATCAACAAAAAGACACAACAAACTGCCTTTAATCTAGCCTGGTCACCACAGTTGGCATGAGCTTACGTACGGTTTCCCCTATTTATAGTCTCTACATATGGACCGGCCTACCTCTGCTGGCCCTGTAATTACTCACTTACTTATAGGATAAAGAATGAGCGCCTGTCTCGAAATGCCACTCTGTGATCTCTGACGGCTTAGTTACCAATGTCTAAATATGACAAGCACCAAACTCCAGCCTGTCCAAAAACACTCTGATCTTATGCCTGTTTTCTAAAAGTGGGTCAAACGCCCATAATGACCTCCATTGGTTGAGTCTTCATATCCGTCAACACGACAGTGATCATCAAATGAATGGGAGGTGGACTTTGAACTGCCACTTAAGACGAAAATGCTTGTGTAAGGACAGGGTTTACGTTGACAAATGGGTATCTGAGACTGGTATAAGGCTTAGGTAAGTGTAGGTTCTTATTTTAGCAGGTTAAATGTAGTCTTTCTGAATGTTCTAATTACTTACTCTATGGCCTTTCTCTCCTGGAAGCCCGGGGAGGCCGTCAAACCCACGGTCACCCTGAAAAGCAAAGTCAGTGAGTTTAGGTAAAATTTTAGTTCACTGGTTGATGACAACTGAATATAGCTAATCATTATTTGTATTACTTAACATACTTATTGCTATTTCTTTTAGCTTAGCTGTCCACTTGGCAAATACATACCATGAGGAGTCAATCAAAATATTTATGCCTTTCAAATGATTAACTCATGTTTTTATTTCTGTTTTATTACAAAAAAAAAGAATACACACACACACACACACACACATATATATATATTGTGGACAACTGTCTGAATCCAGTTTGTATGTCCAAATGTGACATAAGCCCACTGAAGTCTATGTGTGGTCGCATGACTTGATTTAGATGTTTCTTCAGAACGCTTCAAACATTGAGAGCCATGTAACATCATCATTGCATTTCTATGCTGTTTTCCACCATGAATTGAGGAATAGCTGTGTTTCTGCCACATACACTATTTTGAATTACCAGTTACTCTAAAAAGCAAAAAACGATTAAGATCATTTTATAAAATTTTACAGCTGACCTATTTTTACGCCAAACCCAGTGTAAGGCATCAACCTTTATGTGCTTTACCTTAGCCCCTGATTCTCCTGGTAGTCCACGAGCTCCATCCGCTCCATTACGACCCTGAAAGACATGAAAACATCAGCTTAGCCTGAATGGAAACTACATTAGAAATATTTAATAAACTTTGTGAATGTACAATAGGCAATCCTCTTTTCGTTCAACAAACAGTTCTATCTGATTTTATACAAGGGGTATGAATATTGGGTGCAGATGACTTTTTTGAAAGGAAGCCATGTTTGAAGCTATCCAGACTCAGGTAATTACAGAACTCAGCCAGTTTAGCTATTTCCACTCACGTCTTACTTAGAAACAAAAAGGTGGGACTAGATCAGTGAAGTCTTCTGAAGTAGGTATGACCAGTTCACCACACTGAATCATTATATAGATACTGCTGTGGTGATTTTTCTATTTTATTTGTATCATTTTTATTTGTTGTGCAGGAGAAACACTATTTACCTATTATTATATTGTAATAAAAACAGCAGGACTTTCCAATTACCTAGGCCACATCTGACGTAATTAATTCAGTTTTTCAGTTTTGATTATTGACCAATTGTATGCTTGGAAATAGGGAGGTCCCTAAAATTATAAAATGCCCACATTTTACTATTGCATTGACTCATTAATTAATTGATTTGTTTATTTATGAATTGCTCTTCAAGAGTATGAAAAGTGCATGCATTATCTCCTTCCTGTTTGACAAGCTATTCAAACTAGCAAATGATTATGACACTTTTAATAAGTAAGGGATTCTATTAGACAGTTGGCTGAAGAAAGTAATGGGACAATATGAAGCCTTCTCACAAAAGTAGGTCTGACAGAATTCTTACCCTTTTTCCTGCTTTTCCTGGGAGACCACTTGAGCCCTGAAGACCTCTGGGCCCCTAGAAAAGCCAAAAAAGTAACACATCTATAATGCTATAAGAAAAAATATAAGTCATATACGTTTTGACAATTGGGACTCCGCACCTGAGGCCCTTGGTCACCGCTGTCTCCTTTAAGTCCAGGGGCACCAGGACTGCCCTATTCAAAGACATACCGTATATTGATTAATCAAATATGTAATGTGTACTTCATCCATTCACATATAATTTGGCAGGGACTGTCACAGTAGGAAGCAGAAGTAATGTTTTCTCATCAGCTGAGAGGAGTCATGGTAAATGAATATATGATGGTCATGTATGTTTGTGTTCGGAAACTCACCACAGGACCAGACCTTCCTGCCATTCCCGTCGGACCCGGAGCACCTCTCATGGACAGCTGCAAATCACACACAATCATTACTGTACACAAAAATAAAGGCAAATATTAAATAATATTTCAAAGTAATATGTTCACTTCCAGATGATATGACTGATTTATCTCCACCATAATCATCACCACAATGACATCTTCTATGTATAAGATTCGAAAACTGGGAGATCTGACCCAAAAGTGGGTGAGGGTGAAGTTTATTTGAGGCCATAACACTTATAGCAAAGTAATTTACAAAAATTGGTTTATTAGCTGGTTCTGTAAAATGTAGGTCACGATCAAATGAACAAGGACTAAATGGAATCCCACAATCTGACTGAGAAATACTTGTATAGCACACAGTTCTGAATAGCAGTTTTTAATTTAACAATAATTACTAATATTCATATTTTAGTTTTGCTCTTCCAGTTTCCATGAGCCATGAGCCATGAGCCATTTGCCATGAGCCATGAGCCATGAGCCATTAGCTATGTGCCAAGGCGTCACAACATATCGAAGCCAGCAACTGCTTTCTAGACTTAATAAACACTGGTGTTGTTGACCCCTTAGCCCCACAGTGACTTGTGAATGTGTGAATATTCAGTTTGGGTGCTACACATAATAATCTCCATGTGTTTTTGTGCTGATCACACCTTGTGCCTAAAGCCATACAGTTTCATCCTGTTACTCAACACTGCTGTGATTATCCAGAACCCAGTGTGGGTGTGAACATCTGCTAAAGCTTTATATACTCCCCAATATAACCAGCCCTCTATGGAGACTCATATTGTGTACATTATGTAGTACTATATTGTAATTTTGGAAGTATGTGCAGTTTTTGTCCAGTGAGTGTAGATTATTGTTGTGTTTTATTATTAAGGATTTATAATACATATGGGCACACAAGCTTAGGCCAGACACATGTTTATACAGACAAATGCTTCTACAATTGCTTCCATTAAAGATCAGATGCTTCAGGCTGGCTGGTCTGTAAATATGTCTTGGCTACAGTAGCATTAAGTGGGTACTAAACAATAGATAGAAAGTTACTTTATTTTTATACAATGCCAACTAAGATAATATGAGTGATAGTGGTATAATGTTAGCTATAATATGAAGATTATTCTTCTTTTAATTAATTATATCCTATAAATATCATATCGGTCCATTGTCAGTATTTTCAAAATGTTCTAGCATCTATGATCCTAGCAAGAAGGAAAGTTAAGTGGTGCATTTACTTTACAGTGATACCTACCCTTGCCTGAGAAAGAATAGCCTGAGCTTGAGCCTCCTGAGCCGTCACCACAGGTCCTTTGTGCGCCTCTCCGCCGGCTCTGAACTGTCAAAAACACAGCGCATAGACAAACAATTAAAAACAATATAGACTTGTTCAACTTTACAGAGTGAGACATCTAATAGCGTCTCCTGGTGAGACTTTGAGAAAACTCAAAGTGGACTGTGTTTTGTTAAACCTGTAAAGCTGTCACCACGTTGCACACAAACGCACACAAACGCACACAACCGCACACAAACGCACACAAACGCACACAATCGCACACATTTAGGCTGGAAAACCAGCACAAAAATGTGTCACTGGCTTTTCAAGGCCGCAGTCACTGATTCCACTCCATTGCACTGGCTGACATTTACAAGCAAAGTGATTTGTAACCCAAAGAAAATACAGTCAAAATCCCTTGGCTTAAGATGATGCCATGAGGTAAAACTACTAAATGAGGTGGTGTTCATGGGTTAGTGCCGAACATGAAGGTGGGGTATAGTATAATATAAGAGAGAAAGGGCAGGCAGACAGAAGGCTGTGGGAGCCAAATGTGGCCAAAGACTTACTGGCAGCATCAGAATGGTACCTGGAGGCCCCGGCACACCATCTGAACCAGGGATACCAGGACGGCCAGGAGGACCCTAGAAGAGAAACAAACTTTATAAATACAATCCAAAGCTTTAGTTTAAATGTGCCTGAAAAGCCATGTCAATATGGATTAATTTACTAATTAACTGTAAAGTGTAACCATACAAGTGCATGCAATGATATTATTCAATTAGACAAAATAGTGTTTATTTTTGGCGTGTTCCTGGCAAACAATTATTATTGAGAAACTGTGAATGGCAATGAATAGAGTCTAGCTGTTGGATTATGTTTACACTCACTCATTAGTTCCTGGTAGATCCTAGGAACCCAATATCATAACCATTTAGTAAAATAGAAAATCACATTATGCAATTTAAAATATGTTATTGATTACCATCGATTTCCAACCAATTACTGTCTAGTATTTTGATTGCTTATGTTAAACAGATAATGGCCTAATGAAGCTCAGACAAACAATGAGTAGCAGTACCATATTTATATTGTTTTAGCTGTGGGACACCTGTAATATCTTAAATTCATGGTGGTCCTGAAAGCCCTTTCGCTCATCATAAATATACATCTATTTTAGGATTATCTCTGTGTTGTCAAACCAGGCTTAACTTTGATCCAGGTGCAGTTGGTTTGTCCAGTTTAACTTGACCAGATTAGCCCCAGCTGCTTTCTGTCAAACCCAGCCATCCATTGTCGGGTTTTTGAGGCTGTGTTTTGTTAGCCACCAGCTGTATTTGTCAAACTTTGCATGTATTGTCAATCCAACCATATGTTCAGACGTGTGTCAGAGTTGAAACTTTTGAACGCCAACATGCTAGCTTTAGCATAGCATGTTTCTGTTTATGTTAATACACTCACAGCTGCCCTGTCATCGACGTGAGTGTTTTCCAGATGCTGAGACAGAGGTGAAGGAAGTCAATGTTATAAAAATATGTGTTACAATGTACAGCATAGGCTCACCGAGACTGACTGACATCAAATAGCAACCCCTTGTAGTGAATTTACATTGGTGTCCAAGTGTATTGCTTAATGTGACCTAATTTAAGAACAAGTACTAATAATTAGCACTTCAGTAAAAACACAATTACCGTATTTTCCGCACTATAAGGCACACTTAAAAACCTTTAATCTTCTCAAAAACCAACAGTGCGCCTTATATTCCGGTGCGCCCTATAGTGCGGAAAATACGGTAGGTTAAAATATTCCTCAAGCAGAAGTACTAAACAGTCTTTTTAAAGGTAATAATTTGTTTAGTGAAATGTTCTGGGGGTGCTGTGTGCTGTAGCTGAGTTGGTAAAGGTAAAGTTGGTCATTAAACTAGAAAGCACTCGGAGAGTGCAGACCCCTGCCAAGGGAGCTAATTTCCCCTATAGGCACTCTGAACTAAACGGTTCTAAATAGAACCTTCTGTGGGACTTGACACCCCTCCAGAAGAAATGTTACTTGGAAGCAGCTGTTGCAGTGCAACTTTGGGTGCAATAGGGTTAAATGTCCACGGGATAGCATCACAGAAACTGTTTTCTGTCCCATTCAAGTGAATGAGGAATTCTTTAAAAAAATCCTGGATCCAGAAGGTGATCTGGATAAGTCCGAAAATCGAATCACTCTTCCATGTGACATTTCTGACCTTCCCTGTAAATTGAATCCAAATTTGTGCAGTAGTTTTTGCATAAAGTTGATAAAAGACAGTCACACGCAAACGCTACCAAAAACATTACCTCCATGGCGGAGGTAGGAAAGGAAAGGTTGGGGGTGTGATTTCTGCTCCAACAAGTTATTACTGCTGTTGTGTGGTTGGGCAGGACACTTTTTATGTTAAAATATGGTGCTAAGTTTGCCCCACTTCTTGCCCCAGAGCATCTATGGCCACAGAATGAGTTACCACCACACAGGTGTGACTGGACTCAGTTGTGAAGTGATAAAATTATCATTTGTCAAGAAAGTAAAAAAAAAAAAGTTAATTATTTGAATTCATGTATGGTGCTACTTTGAACTTCTCTGTGAACAACACGCCTGGTCATATTCAACATTTCTTCACTTTTGGCTCCTGTCACTGGAGCTCTGTCCAATCTGTCATTTCCCAACAGTACAGTACATTGTCACCATTCATTGCCGTGACACTAAGCATAGCGGCATCTAGTGTTGAGACAAGGCTGGGAAAATCGAGCAGCTGGAGAGGGTTGAAGGGATGGGGCTTATAAATGAGAAATGAGCCAATCAAATTGTCCAAGCAAGTAGGAAATTGCGCAATGGAAACCCACAAAACTGCACAACCACTTTTAATACCTCTGTCAATCACCAACGCTAGGACTTTTTCTCAAAGGAGGAAATTCAACATCAAGCAAGTCATGTCTGATCATTTTGACAGTGGAATAGTGTGTCGTTTGTAGCTCAGTATTTAAAAAAAGGAATGCTTGGCTATTTCGAGGTAGTCATTTAAGGGTTAAAAAGAGGAATGGGGAGAAAATACTGTAGATTACTGGCAAGAGCAACATTAGTGTTATCAAATCAATCAAACATATATGTGTTTAATCCTTGTGCTGGGATGAATAATTGAAAATGTCTAGAGCTTGAATTTTTGAAAAACTCGTTCCTTCCATCAGCAGTGTCTCTCAACTTTTAAAATTTATGAGCACATGTATGCCAGCAACACTCCTTACTACTATTCTCTCACAGTAGCAATGATAGTGTCTAAATGTATTTCATTCCAAAGCACTGACATTGTACTTCAAGTCTTCTAATATAGGAAGCGGGGTAGCAAAACATGATATACTGTTGAATATTTCCAAATGTGAGCTAGTATGTTTGTTTCATTGTGGCTAAATGTTTAAAGGCCAGCATTTTGCAAAACAGACAGAGATAGTCTACAGATCTGAATGAGAAAGAACTGAATAGAGTTTAGTCTGGCCCAATGTGGAACTGCTCCTGTCTACTTTTCCAAACTGAGAAGACATTTTATTGGACATTTGTTTCAACCATCCATTTATTCTTGAATGATTTAATCCAGGGTTACTTTTTAAATTCTCAATGAGTCCAGTATTGTTTGTGTTACTGCTTTATCCCACACTGATCTGAATACGCACTCCTGTAGACTCTGTGTTGATAGCTCTCTACTGTAGCGAACAAATGAGCTACCAAAAAACCATCTAGAAGAAACTGTTGTAACTTGTGTTTATGGGGTACAAGATCAGTTTCATGATGGGCAGTGTAATGGTGGGTAACAGAGCCCCTCAAAAACAACTGTAATCAGCCCCCAAAAATGCAACCGGCCTTGACTTACCCTCTCACCGGGATCTCCGGGGGTACCTGGGGGACCCTGCAGTCCTGGGGTACCGGGAAGACCCTAAAACCGCACAAAAACAGACACAGATGTATTTAGCATATTGTTATTACACCAAAGACTACTGCTCACCATCATTCCCACCACAGTTCACATCTAAAGGCCAACAAAGACAGGAGTTCGAAAGCCTCAAAATGATAAAGACCCCTTCCTCATCGTTCTATTTCTCCACACATACTTATACCAAGCGCACACATTTTGACTGTCTTTCCCGACTCACTGGCCGAGGCTGTTTCCATAAAGATTTTTTTTTCCTCTTTAACTGTTCTCCATCTGTGAAAAAGCAGACAGGAGTGTGGGAGAACGTGATACTCACTGCTTGGCCATGAGCTCCTTGGGCTCCTTCTATAAGCATCCCCTAAAAAATGAAGAGAAAAAATGTGAATACAGTAGCATTATATGGTAGCTAGTAAAATCCAGTGATGAGAGAATGTAAGCGAATTTGACTTTGAGGTTTGTTTATGTGGAGTTTCAACAATACTGATTCACTGTTCTATAATGTGGTCAGGGATCTGGGTGAGATGACAGGGTGGTAAAGATATGGGAGAAGAGAAGTGCAGCTATGTCAGTAAATGGTATAGGATGGCTCCCTATATAGAACATATGTTGTGTGGTATTTTGTGTAGACTGTGGTTGTCTGCAGTGATCAGCGCAAAGATGAAAGTCAATGTGCATTTCTTCAGCTGTATACTAACTTGGCACTTGATTAACTGTAAATACAATTATTAATGAGAGGGAGGAACCAAACAGTGAAGTGCATATCAGGAAATGAGAAGTTCTTTTATATGTGGGGTGCTTAAAGACACATTTAAACCTGGTACATTACTGGAAAAATGTATAGTGCTTAAAATAGCATTTAGAATAGATTGTTAATTATCATGGTGTTAGGGAGTATAAAGTTAACCCCTTGTGAATTAGCTACCTTGATATAATATGGTATGTTATCTTATGTGAATATATGTTACACAGCTAATGCTGAGCACATACCTCCGACAAGGCAGTTGTTTTAAAAACATCCTGGATCCAGACCATGATTCAGATCACTCCCAAAATGTAATCAATGGTTCCTTATGCCATTCCTAACCTTTCCTGAAATTTTCATCTGAATCCGTTCAGTAGTTTTTGAGTAAAGTCGCTTAAAGGCGGACGGATGGACAGAAAACATTACCTCCTATATACATATGTGATGTAACCATTTTTATATAGCACATTTAAAAACAACCTCAGTAGACCAAAGTGATAGATAAAATACATTGTGCATGCTCCATAAAAATAAAATATAAAACTCACTGACTGCTGGCTACTTACTGGTTCAATGACAGCAGGCTCTCCTTTCTCACCCTTCTCTCCGAGGTAACTCTGGCCCCCATGGACCTAGACAAAGACAAATCACGCCAATGTTAAATGCTGCACATTGTATTACGGCAATAATTTATGGCCTACTGTTTGTGTGATAAATGTTGGTTGGTAGGAGCATAAAATAATTTAGGTAGCTCAGAGGAATTATTCATGGCTACTGGAAAAATAAACTCCCCAAATCACCCAACAAGAAGCTATAATTTCAACTTTGGCTTGATTTAGATTTATCAAGCCACAAAGTGAAAAAGACCCCAACTGCACACAAAGACTGGGGTTGATACCTGACACTGCCCATACAGTGATTTCACATCAAAAGTATTCAACTAACCGGCTACTGCATGTGTGTGTTCAAAACCACTAAATTGTACAGCATAGACCAAAGAGGAAAGTCTTTTGATGAAGGTTTTGGGAGATTAAATATAATAATGTGGTGTTAGAGATTAAGTAGAGCAGACAGATCTTCAGCCGATGTCCAAGATTGTGTCACTTCCTGCTTCTGGGTGCACAGAAGTCCAGAGGTAAAGAAAATAGTCTGGAAGGGCAGTAGCAAATAAGAGCATACTCTGTTGAAGTTGAATTTTATTTTTGGTTATTGAATAGACATGAACTTAATTTAGAATCAATTGGGGAGTAGATTGTCTTTAAGCTATGTTAGTGTTTTAGTATGTAGACTAAAGTACATTATTAATGGAATTGGTGGAAAGGTTAGTTTAACCTTAATAGCACACACACTAAATATACAGAGGGTTAGCAGACAGTAGTTTTACCTTAATAGCACACACACTAAATATACAGGGGGTTAGCAGACAGGACCTGCATTGCTAATTCTATTCCTAAAATAAATTAGCTAAACTAGCATATAATTACTTGCTATCAAATGCGGGTCATTGACATTTAGAAAGCATCATATCTAAATGCATTCTTCTTTTTACTAAGTAATATATTATTAGTGAATATTATTATTTATTATTTATTATTTTTAGTGTATTACAAAATACATGCCCGAAGCTAAGCAGCAGATTAGAAATACAGCACTAGTCAGTAGACTACATAAACTGATTGATGTGGCTATAACCCTAGCCAATGCTTCATTTAGACTGACATATGATAATGTGGTAATAGACAAAATATAGCACACAGTCTTCAAGCCAACATCCATACAGGGGCTGTGTCACTTCCTGCTTCCGAGCTCCACAGTCCTGTCTGAGGAGAGGAAAAGCGTTGGACGCTTGCCACAACAGACACAGACTCAGCAGATATTTTTGGCTGCTTTTTGTCGATTTGGTGAAATAACATGTGCAAAGACAGTTTACATTTGGTGTGATTCAGGGATTAGTGTGAAGCATGTTTACTAAGGTTAAAGGGGTGTGGGCACACATCTGTTTATCTGCACTAAGACAAGGTGTATTAAGGCATGTGTGCTGAATGCTCCCAGCAGCGTTAACCCGATACCAGAGAAACAACAAACATAAGGGCCACCATCAAACTAATGCCCCCAGTGTCTTATGTCTTTCAGCATTCCAGTTTGAGTAACTGAGTCAGTGTGTCAGGAGATGTCATCACTTCATCCACCACTAGGGAAAAACTGGCCACTAATTTGAATGGAGAGAATGAGCACACTTTGGTCATTAGTCTCAAAATCTAAAACATTTGCAGATATCAGACACATTTGCTGGGGATTGTCAAAATCAAGTTAAAGTGCTAAATTTACCCTAAATATATTCTTGATTATTATTTATCAAAGACAACCTAACACTTCTCTAAGTCAGTCAGGAAGACTTAATGTCCCCCTATTGAGTGGGTGGGTTTTAAAATGATCCTATACACCATGAACTTACAGTACTCTCTCTGATGTCAGTCTCTGCCGGTACTCCAGGTCCAAACTCCTCCTCGTAAGTGGCCGGTGTAGGTTTGGCAGCACCAGTACCATAATCATAATCTCCATATTCATAGGTCTTCTCTACAAACTGCTTGTTGTCATAGTTTTTCAGGTCATACTCCTTAAATTCGTAAACATCAGTCGCAGGGTCCACCTTCTCCTGAGTGTCCACAGGTGGAGCGGTTTCCACGGCAGCTGTAGGCTCCGCCCCCACCTGCTCTACGCCGGTGATGTAATCGTCCACTATTTCCTCCTCAAAGGTCTGGGATCGATCCATTCGTCATCGCAAAGAGGGGGGAGTTAGAGGGAGGGAACATGGAAGTTTGGTTAGTCAAGTGACACCATGTGAAAGGCATTCACATGTCAAAAGCATGAGGAAACTCCAAAATGGCAAAACAACTGAAATTTTCCATAAGTTCAAGTTTAGCTGATCAGATAGCAATCAAAGTTGAACGTATGTGAAAAGTCCACATATGTTTCAAAGTAGGTTAGCGGTATCATTAGCATCTTTATAATTAGAACTACGGAAGTCTGTATTTGCCACTTGGATTTATGGTTGAACACAGGAAGTAAAAGTAATTTAGAAAATTATTAATTGATCAAAGATAGCAAATATTCTACAATGTATTTTTTCTATAGTTGTCTATTATTGTTTTTTATATTTTGAATTTTGAGGCTACAATGCTTATTAAACTAGTTTTTACATTACAAATACATAAGGAAATGTATTTGTAATGTAATTTTGTCACCAACAATATTAAGCAATACGTAATTAGCTATTATGCCATATTTAGACATGTTTAGCACATCAGGCAGAAATATTAGACTTTATAGACCTTAATACTATGTTCAGCCATATTTGAATGAAGAATGAAGTGAGTAAAACATAAAAGTCAAATATCAAGACACAAGGGGAATTAATGCACAATCTAAGTTGTACAATATGAGACAGACAAACCCCAGCTTTTCAGTAACAGCTGCAATTTACAAGCATCGCCTGAAGTTGTACTAAAACTTCAATGAGTCAGATGCATTGTACATCAAATATTAGCAGCTGTTGAAAGTACCCTGGCCGTTCATGCACATTATGAAGTCCGTGTTTATGTAAGTTGCAATGATCCATTTAATTAAATTAGATGATATAATACAACTTGTGAGTTACATTGACCCAGATGTTGTTTATGTCGAAAAGGATCATGCCATAGTCCTAAAAAATCCAAAGTTTATGTGAAATAAATTGTTGTATAAGTTCTTCCATGTTGTTAGCAGGTAAGAAATCAGGGAGCCCCATTCACATGTGTATATACAGTACTTGGCTTAGACGTCCAGATTTTTGAGCCAAATATAAGTCTACTATCTAAGTACTCACATAATGATTCAGTATTATGATAGATTTAGCTCAACTCCTTAAAAAGACAACCCCGCAGCTGCATATATAGATAGAGAAAGCTGAATTTGTAAAGTAAGTGGAACAATATGCTAAATTGAAAATGTATGGAAAATATCGTAAGTTTCCACCACCAGAATGAACCTAAGGCACTGTCTAAATACGTTGTCCTCAATAATTAGTCCAATGTTCCTATACAGGACCGCATATGTTCAGCATTCATGGCTAACCCTTGTGGCTGTCTACTTTAATGAATGTGAAGTTTGAAGCTGACTGAAGTTTTCTCATCCACCTTCAAGGTACATCACAGTACAGTCAGCAGGCGTTTGGCCCGAGCTGCACACAGCGATGTTATTTCTGTTTCATCCCCAAATGTTTTTCATTAGGTTGTATTTTATGTGATGGTTTAGATCAAATTGAGACAGGATCTGCCAAATTTGGGATATGGCAGGAGTAAATGGGATGCGTCTGCCTGCTGATTTTCCATCGGTTATGGTTCATTACATGACAAAGTTTTCCGTAACTCGCTCTGCTATAGGCTCCTTTTTGAAGTAGGCAGTTTCTTTAAAGGACTCGAGGACAGAGGAAACCAGTTCAGTGTGAGGAAGGGCCAGACCGGGGTTAGGCCTCCAAAGTAGATCATGGAAATGTGTTTGTGCTTTATTGAAATAAATACCAAAGAATACCACTCATATTCAATTTGAACTGATTGACCCATAATAAAGAGAAAGATAGATAACTTTAGGTGATCTTGAGTATTTAAACGTTTGTTGCCTGACCAATCAAATCTATTTCATTTGCAATGGGTCTGGAATTCCGTATCTTCACAGTAATTCTCACTAATGCTGACAGGTTACAATGAGTCAATTGGATGTATGCAACTCTCGACCAATTGTATGTTTATTAATTATGTATATTAAACAAGCCATAGTTTTTGTTTTATTTCTCAACTTTGATGGGGTATAGGTCTTCCGTTAATAAGGCCCTGTCCAGACGGAGACAAGCTTAGGCGTATAGGCATAAGTATTTCATTGTACAGGCTTCATCCACATGGAGCCGACATTTTGAGAGCCCAAGAACAATATTTTTCTAAACCGGGTCAAAAACATACATCTCTTTTCTGAGGTATTTTCTAAAATGATGCCTCCTTTACGAGAAACATTTCTGTCTCTGTTTGGACCAGATTGGTTGTTGGTGCTTAATTGGCCCAGAGGCAGTTAATTTTAAAAGACCATTGTGTGTGTTTGTGTTACCTGTCCTTGTCCAGCAGTGTCAGTGGTGCTGTCAGGTGGACCTCCATCCACAGTGGTGTAGTCGTATTCACCTGTGTAATAGTCAGCACCTGCATTTTTCTGAAATAACAACAGATTTTTAATTAGAAATTGAGGTAGGCAGTGCACTCTTCACAAAATGCATATAGCTGATGTAAACTATATAAACACATGGAAACCAGTAAGATCGCTAAGGTCACAATTCACTCACTTTCCACATTATTAGGTACAGATGAACAAGTATAGCAAATAAAGTACCAATTCAACAGCCTACATCCATCCAGTTATGATTTTGACACTGCAAAATTATGTTTTTGTTGTGGATGTCCAAGACTAAAAACCTTTGAATGTTGCGTGTTAGTAGACTTGTTACCTCGGTCTTGGCTGGTTGAGTTGGGGGAGGCCCAGTGGTTAGCTCTCCTTCACTGTAGTCATAGAACTCACCATAGTCATAGTTATTAGTGTACTGTAAGACAAGAAGAAATAAAGGCCCAATCACTCAAACAAAGCATTCATGTAAACAGAATTGCACAATATTTTACAGTCATTGTGCATATTTACATGGCAGGTAAGATAAACTCATTTCAAACCATTGTATGTTTGAAATATTCTGTTATAGATCATGTTTACGGATGTCTTGACTCTTTCCCACAATTTCTTTGGATACCTAAGATCTGATTCAACCATTCATGTTTGTAACCAAAAAATAGCAATTAAAATTCCTATTTACTTGCACAGGATGTTGGAGGGCTCATGTGAAGCCAGAGAAATGTGCCTGCACTGTTTAATCTGGGCTCTAACCTCTGGATTTTCTTTTATAAGACAATAAAATGGGGAACTAGGCTATCACGTGTTGGTAAATTATGGGATAGAGTAGAATACAGTAGTGGGGGGTCAGGCCATTGTTATTAACATCTGTTTTAACATGTGTTAACAATTTCTTCTTGTGAACATTTCTTTATGGAACTCGGAAGTAATAGATTTACTTAAAATCCAGTATTGTTAGTATTTATAGTAGTTTTTCATTTAACTAGTCTTCAACTGCAAATAACACAGCAGTTGGACCTAAGAGGCACATCCAATGAGATGTTTTTTCTAGTCAGACATGTCCATTAGGCAAACAAGATCATATTTTTCTGCTTTCTAAGATAGTTGCGGGGTGTTTACAAGTGGACATTGAATTTAGTTGATTCATCCCCTTTAATACAATGCTAATATAGTCTATGTATAATGCAAAAAGACGGTATGAAATGCATTTTCAAAAGATCAAATCTGGCAAACAAAATCAGTGATATTAAGTGGAACAATCTTAAGCAAACCCCCACCACCACAACACCACAAACCAAAGAGACTGCAGCTTGTTAGCATAAACAGAAAGCACGCTAACAACTCTTAAGAGAATAGCATACCGTTTTATTGTTAGCTTAGAGCTTAGTCCGAAAATGCAGCCAGTATGTTTTTGTGAAAATGTGGTTACAGTGGTTTCAATTTACCTTGGTTCTCGTTTAAAGGTATATTCAGTATCAGTATATTCACTACTAAGTTAGACGTACAAATAGCAGTATATAGTTCCAGCTAACTAGCAACTAAAAGTCTTAAGTTAACTAGTTAGCTTCTTCTTGTGTTTTCTAACTGTATTTAATGAGGGGTCTAAACAAAATTCTGTAGATAAAGGCCCTATTTTGAAGTCGAAAACGTTAGCTTCCTCTCACTTATATCTTACTGTCTCTGTGGAGAGGATTGAGTTAGCAGATTCAACACTGATATCCATTCCTCTATCAGCACAGGGAGTCATATTAAGCCCTCAAAGTTAGGCTCATAAAAATAATATCAAATCCACAGCTTGCTGTATGGCTGGCCTTGTGTCCAGTCAGTGACCCTGAGAGAGGTCAGTGAGAGGCTGGAGAGGCTTTGTCCAGACGGATCATAGCGGCTGGAGGAAGCAGAGGAGGGGCCGCGGGTCACAGGGAAATACAGACATTGGAAGCAGGATTTATGAAGATTTATGGCTCTGAAGGGCTTGGCTGAGCTTTGGGCTTCACCACAGACTTGGATGAAAGGGGACAATACTGAATAGTGGGTATAAAGCAGTTCTCGCTAGCTTTTTCTGCTTCAACCCCTTGGCTTTTTAGGGCAGATTTGGACATCTAGCTGACAACAATGCGGAGAGAACTTCACTTAAGCAGAACGTCAACACAATTGTCAAAAAAGTAGTGGAAAAAGTTCAATGCTATCTGTTAGGGTGACCATGAGATCTTATTGTGAACATCGATCTTTACTTAAAAATAGAAGAACCCAATATGTCTGGAAATTGTATGAAACTTTTTATCAACTAAGTCCATCCATCCATCTTCCGCTTATCTGGGGTTGGGTCGTGGAGGCAGCAGTCTAAGCCAAGGCTTCACTCTCCCCAGACAATTCCTCCAGCTCTTCCGGGGGACTCCAAGACATTCCCAGTCCAGCTGAGAGCGTGTCCTAGTCCTAGTAACTAAGCCTTATTTTTAATACAATACTGTGCCATTGTGTGTTATTGGACTGTTCAGATATTCATAACTAGCCTACTGGCAAAATGACAACATCTGCATTAAAAATGATATGTCTATATCTCAACTCAGATGTCTGACATCAGTATGTGGCAATGCATTTCTTTTATGAAGTGACTGAGCAGAAGTTGATTTTATAAAGTGGAGTACAATCTCATATTCCATGTTGCTTGCTCACTTAACTAATATACATAAATAATGCTTGAATAGGTGACTATTCTGTAGCCATTCTCCCATTTTCAGACTCAAAGTGGCTTGGACTCTATTGCGACCCACGATTTGGATTCCAAACATCTAAGAACCTTGAAACTATGTGTATCCAATCTGTGAAAATCATTTTGATACTAAACAAATGTGGCCAGAATGCTGGAAAACATTCACCTCCTTGCTGCTTAAAACTTCAAATGAATGAAGCAGATTTACAACATTCTGACGACCAAAAAGCTCCCCACTGTCTATTTAGGATTGACAAGCTCCTGAACTTGGCATATAGCAGTAACTTGATGATAGAGCAATATTTTCCGGGGACTGGCGAGAGGTTTTGACTATAGCAGATCAGCATTGGAAGTCTACTTTTCCAGGTATTGCAAGTCTAGCTGGGGAAGGAAAGGCTTGTATTTCCTTGGGAGTCTGGGCAGAGCCTGCTAAACTCGTTATAGATATAAATCACAGCGCTCCAACTCCAAAGTGGGCTCAGGAAAAAGAAGGGGGGTAATTTTCCACTGTGAGCTCATCATTTCTTCAAAATGCTGTAGGGAAAAATGTCAGCTGACTGAAGTAGCAAAATAACAAAAATGTCAAGAAATTGACACAAAAAGCAGGATTTCAATTAGTATTTTACTAAAGAAATCCAGGAACAATAAAATCCAAATTATAGAAGATGGGCTCAAAGTTGAAAATGTAATGGGATGTCATCACATTTCAATCAGAGGAAGTAGACTCACAAACTCTGTCAAAGCACTTAAGCCTAAAGGGAAAATGTTTGCTAAATGATGCGAGTATGTGCGCAGAATACTTCAGAGATTTACTGGAAGCACATTATTATGACACTCAAAGCCACTGATTTTAATAATGGAGATGAAGTCAACTGGAAACTAAGGGCCAGCTAATCTAATTCTTGCATCAACAGTATTGTTGCAAATCCTGAATATATCAAGCTTTGGCATAAATGGATCCAGGTTTTATAATGAGAGGTAAGACTAATTGTGGCTTCCTTGACCATGATAAAAACTCCCAAAGCTAACTAATCCCACCATAGTTAATACAGGATTTAAACGGTTAGACAGAAAGTTGAGACTATGATCCTCTATCTGATCTTTATTTAGGGATGGGTGACCTTATGATATTCTGATGACCTTTACAAAAACACAGAATCATGATATCCACAGTATTGCCTTTAAGGTAAATAAGAACATACAAATAAATCTCTAAGCAACTCTCTGTTACCCTTTATTTAATGTCTGACTATTAATCACTGTTCAGTAAAAACAAAATACCCCAAATTACCCATTAAGAAACTATCTTTTCTATCTCTCTATCTTTGATCATTGTATTAACTGCCTTACCACATCAGTTTAATCCTATTCCCTTCCATTTCTTTGATATAACCCAAATACAAAATCCTTTAAATCCTTATTATCATTCTTCCCGATCTCAAAGCTTTTCCTGTTTGTCACCCTACTATCATCACTGCAATCACTTCGTTCACACTGTCTCAAAAAGCGTTCTCTTGTTTCCTCCCCCGGGACATCGTTCCCTAATGACCCACATCCCTCCACACATACCACCCACCCAGAGACAGCCTCATCCTGGCCCGTCCCATGTAAAAATACTGACCTCCTCCTCTGGTTCTTGAGCCTGAGGGGTGTCGTTGTGGTTGGGAGTTTCACAGTCAGGGCTGTAATGTTCACAGTAGTCGTAGGCTGCGCGGGGGTCTGCCACGATCAAGAGCTGCTGGATGTCGCCCTATAGGAAAGAAGATATTTTGTCAGCACACATCTTGTACAATAAAAGATAATGGTCATACCCAGTTTTACAACATCACAAGAGAAGCTATAAACAATTCTTTCTCACTTTATAGTTTTTGATAGCTACCAAATTCATTTTCCAACTGCATCTGCCCTTTTACAAATAGAAACAACTACCAGGCTTGTTGCAGATTGATTTCTTTTTCCTTAATACTTGATCAAATATTTGAAAGATCATGAACATGTATGATTTTTATCACACATTGATATCAACACCTGATATCAAGGCCTATCAGAAAAGGAATGCTCTACAGATGTGTCCTCCTTTATTATAGCAAATGTTTGTAAAATATACAAGACTATTTCGTTCCTTCTTTACCTTATTATTTGGAGTCTTGTTTTGGAGCCTATCACAGCTCGTTCCCTCTCACAGTCATTAATTATTAACTACACTTGTGTTTTGGTTGTTTGGGAAAGCTTCAACCGTCCACTCTTTGACCATTGCTTTTTCTCCTATGGCTGTAACGAACTCAAACCTCTCAAAGATAAGTGTAGTAACAGCCGCTACACTCCAAAAATGCAAAACACACAAGGCAAATACAATGCACTAACTAAAAACCAGATCATAAGAATTTATTATGTACAAAGGAATATGAACTAAATCTTTTAATGTCCTCAATAGCAGAAGAACTGTTGACGTGACATGAGCTCACACAACGCTTAAACCTGAACCAACCTATATTGACTTTCCACTAAATGAATGTGTCTTAGTCATCCCAATCCTCAACTTTACAACTCTTCAGAGATGAAAATACACTTTCTCAGACAAACGCCACAGTCCCCAGTCCTATACTTTTACAGTTTTTAACCCAAGCTTCAAGCACCCATTCAATATTCTTTTGATTGCAGCAGGTTTTCATCAGCTTCACACTGTTGCTGATAATAAAATTGACCCAAAACAGATGTCGAATGTGACTGGAGGAACTCCCTGACAATTAATTATAAATAGCAATAAAGAATAATATGTTGGGAGTGTTTGAAGGAGTAGATATTGCTGTATGCTACATAAAGTTAGCATTATGGATGTCAAAAGCTAATGGCTGACTGATTCCACGGTCATTTTGCATATAAGGCCCTTTTCCACTAGTGCTTTACTCAACGATACTCTATACTTAACTTTGCTGTGACGTCTTAAATGTGAGATAAACAAACAAACTGGAGGACCGGGAGGCAATATTTTTACTTTTGGCTTTGTGGCTTTTTATCACAGACACAGAAAGTGCTGCAGACAGCGAGGCGAAATACTGTTGGCCAGACCACATGTTGACATCACGTTTTAGTATTGGCTCGGCTCGCTCGGAACCACGGGCGAGAAGATACTAAGTACCTGGTACTGGTAACGGTCATTAGATTCTCACACAAATGTGATTGGCTTAGAGCTCATCTCCCTCAATTTAATTCTTAACAAAAAAATGGGGAAATAATAAAATAAAATAATAATACATGTACAAAATAATAATAAAATACATGTACAAAATCAAATAAAATGTACTACTATGATACTTCTGTTGATTGGAAGACGAGTATATGTTTGAACACTGAGGTCAACTTGGCTGCAGTAAAAGTACACTGGAATTTATTAAAGAAAACATACATTCTAGTAAGTGTGTTTCCATTATTATTGTGCTATTTGAGCATGTTGTTACTATTACCATCTGGGGACCTGAGCTGACCTAAGACATTGTTTTCCAAAAATACGCCTGGGCCAAATAATAGCTAGGGAAATAGCTGAAGTAAATATGTGTAAAGGTGAAGAGAGACTGCTAACAGGGTGGCCTCAATGAGGAAACACATACACGAAGATTGCATTAAATTACAGGAGACAACATCTGTGTAAGCTTAGGTCTCTGGAACGCATTCACATGGTGCATTTACTATATGTGACCAGTAAAGCTCTTAGGGATATAGGACCACAACAGCATCCAGAAATCATGCCAGGAATACATTTTTACATTAATGCAATCACAAGCAGGGATGCACTGTCTGTGCTATGATATATGGATTTGGATTTGTTTTCCCTTAGTTATGTACTCATAATTATTTTTTAAAAATGAATGGTCAAGGTCATGGTACAGACATGGAGTCTACATGTTGTTGAAAATGATATTCCAGTGAAAAGAACTACTGGTCACTGAACCAAATGTAAGCACCACAATCTGAATTAAAGCTCTCTTTCAGCCAATTTCCCCATGCATATCTAATATACTGAATCCCAAAATCATATTTCCTTTCATGCAGATCTGTATAATACGGATATTGTTGACACAGATGCAGTGGTATTGTCCAGCCCTCTTCAGTGTGTGACCTAATGAACCTCATAAAGTCATAGCTAAGCCAACATTCTTTCAGCATTCAGCATGTCATGAATTTTAAATATGGGACTCGTTTGGGTCATACTAAGCATCATAGGCCAACTTGTCAACACTTTTGACAGCTGAACAGTTACTAGATGCATGTGATTTGAAGCCACACATTTCAAGACAGCATAATCACCAAAATGACTTAGGACAGTCCCTTCTCACTTGACAAAAGCTTACATCCAGTTCAAAGCCATTTTTATTGACTTTTCCACACCAAACCTTCAACTTGCATTGCTATATCTATGCTATTGTTATTGTCTGGATTGTCTTTCACATTTCTCTGGCATCTGTCCGAATTCCCAGTATAAAATTCCAGGAATATTCCGGACCAATGCCCTGGCTTTGCTCTGTGCGTTGGATAAACTTCTTTCTAGGCAGCAGCATTGCGACTGATGTATTCATTTGCCTGTGTGCCTAGATACTACACACTACTTGTTAGTCCTCATACCACACTGTAATAACAACATTCAAAGGGAAAAAATGAACATAAAACTAGAGGCGAGACAGAGGCTGATCAAAAAGATGAGTGTGTCTGGAATCATAGAGAGATAAAGCCTTGATCTACACTTTTCGCTACAGGCAGAACACATCTGAAGCATGGAAAGGCAGGCATACACATTCATTGTCAAGATAAATGAAGTACTGGATATAAATACTCCACAGCTGTTTCCTGTAGTGGGTACATCTGAATTAAGATATTGTGGTGAAATTGGTGGACAGATTCTTGTGGTGAGGTGACACATTTGGATACTATGAGCCCACAACTAAGTTCCACTGCAATAATACAACATTTACAGTTGGGGGATGCACTGACAAGCTCAGATCTTTATTCCTGATTGAGAAACTATGAAGCTAAAAGATGCTTCTAGCAAAAAAACATTTACACATCTACAAATCCACTGGAAACAAAATGGCTGACACTTCATTCACCTTGCCTGTCAAAGTGTGAACAGGGAGGTCGGAAGCACAGTTTAGATGCCACATTTTCGTGAGTTTGCCCCAGGGCAGTTGTAGCAACAGAGGCATCAATTGTGATCAGATGGGATACATTAAAATGGTAGGGGAAAAACACATAGCTGACCTGATAGTATAGAAGTCAAACAGAAAATGAAACTGGCAAACATCAGCTGATTGTGTATGTCTCACAAAATCCTACCATGGTATTACAGTCAAAAACTATACCGCCTATTACCCTGCAGAAGGACTGACCTCAAAAGACAAGATGCTCTTTGATTTGATGCAGCTTGCCTGAGCTGGTGCCAGATGAGAGATGACAGGAGGCACGGGACTTTCCCAATCTGTCTTTTGGACTAATTATGGAGATATAAACAGAGCAGTAGTTTGCGTCTGACTTTAGATAATTGCAACCATACTTGATTTGGAAGTTGTAAAAGCTCGGAAACCTAAGAGAGTGCCAGTTTAATGAGGGGCACCAGCTTCTAGACCCTAACCTGCCATTCAGACTGCTTTTATTTCAGACTGCACCTTTTTAATAGTGTTTCCATCTAGCTTGGGTTGGACTTTAATAATATGGTCTGGTACAGTAGTCTGTTGCAAGAATGTATCCTTGCAGCGGCTCACTTGGGATAGTGGTCATCCTAAAAATGGAGGGTTGGTGGTTTGTATCCCGCTTCAACCTTTACATATAGTGTTGTGTCCCTGGGTAAGACACTTAACCCACATTGCCTATGCATGAATGTGCGTGATTGTGTTAGGTGGTGGTCAGAGAGTCCGTAGGTGTGGTATGGCTGCCATGCCTTTGTCAGACTAACCCGGGACAGCTGTGACTATAGAAGTAACTTACAATCAACAGTGTCGGACTGAAAGAAATAATGCAATCAATTGTAAAGCGTCTTTGTGTTTACTGAAAGGTTTTTTATATTGTAAAATGGATGCATTACTTTTAGAGTAGGTCTTAACAATCATCTTTAATTTAGTTGGTTGTTCTAGCCTTGAGCTCTTGAACACTGAAAGTATATTTAACGTTGTGGCCCACCTTTAGGTCCTGACCCACCAGTTGACAAGAACTGTATCTTAAATTATAGTATAGTACAATATGGTTTAGTTTAGTTTATAATCATATATGTTCAAAGATGATTACCTTCTTCACCTCCCATCAATCAAAATGGCCAGCACACCATCAATAATTCCCATGCCACAGTCTGAGAACGACTGTTGCTATATTTCTACCACCTCTATTGAACTGCACCTACAGACTATAGAATTCCATAATCCTGACTATTCATTGTAGGCGACTGTATAAATTTTCTCAAACAATAAATAATATTTGTGGACATTGAAAGTAACACGTGCTGGAAGTGAATAGTAAGTGTGTAATTACATGGTCCACAGCCAGATGCAACAGGTCATTGTGCCTGAAGAAACAGCTGCAAGGTCACACCTGGATCACACATTTGAAGACGGGCCAAAAATATGTGCAGCTCGAAGCCTATAAAAACCTAAACTCACAAAAGAATGGACTGGACACATGAGTCAGCCACAGTTCAGAGATTTCCAGTGCTATTATCATCACAGAATATGCAAACAGATACAATTTGTCAGAGCCAATCGACAGAAGTTCTCTGGGTGGATTATGCATGTCTTCCCTGTGTAAATGTGTATGTGTATGTTTCTATGCCAGGTCTGCAACTGAGTGTACCCTGCTGGACTATATTTAACAGGATAGGTTCCATCTGTGACCCCTAACATGATTCAATGCAAAAAGATAAAAGAATAGGCTAATTTTCTAGACACAGTATAAAGAGAGACTGCAATAAGTCACGTCTGTTGTTAAGTAAGCTACACATAGTACTCCTACAGAATGCACATATATAGGAATATCAGCGGTTCCTTACAATACATTCATCAGCAGGTAAAACTTGGCTCCTTATCGGTCAAGATACAAAGATCATTGTTTTTCCATTATTATATTTTTTCCAGTCTGGACCACTCTTAAGCTTAAGCTTAACTGTGACTAAGAATAAATGTTTTTCATTCCAGAGCATTTAGAAAAACTACAAGACAGAACTAGAATTGTGAGAGAGCTTTATGTGGCAAGGTACACTGCTGGCATTAGCCAATATGGGCATGTGGAGGGGCTGGGATGAAGAGGTAGATGAATGAATAAATCAGTGGCAATTGCTCCTTCATAAACAACCAGTGAGATTTTTCTTTCTTTTAGTAATTTATATAGCACTTTTCTTGAAACTTCAGCTACATCTGCCCAAATTGGGACTTTAACAACAAAAATGCCCAATCAATGTCACTTACAGTAAAAAAGCTTTACTGAAATGTACACAATGCAAGTATTTCTGATCAACTTCATTCATTTGATTTTTGCAGACCTTAATAGTAACAAACGTGCTTTTCCAAACCCTGGGAGAGAATCAAATCACAAATGTGAGTATGATATTTCAGTTCTGCACAAAAGACAACAATTAACTGAGATGCTGCCCAGTATAAAATGTCTAATGCTCTCCAGAAACGGTCCAGCTTTTATCAAACACAGCCTTTGTGGTCAGCAAATGGATGGAGTTTCTTCTTCAAACACTTGGGGCGAACCAATGTCTTGCACCCTTCAAATATTAAAACATTTCTCTTTGCCAGTAGCTCCCAAAACTGTTGAACTGTTTGAACCATCTGCTGGACGACTTTTCTTCACTTCTTCATTTCTCCCTCCTCCTTTCTGCACTCTGCTGTTTCTATCAACAATCGTCTGAGCTGCACCTTGAGCCCATTACTGCCTTGCTCGCTTATGCCCAGTAAGTAGGACTTTAGTCAATGCTCATGGGACAATAGAGGGCAAAGATAGGTACAATACCACAGAAAGGAAGTAACTAGAGGGCAAATAAGCACATTGGTCAGTCTTGGATCATCTTACGAATAGTTTTTTATTGTTAGCAGTAGATCCATGAGATACAGTTGGCTGCGGGGCATAGACACAGTATAATAGATTCCTCATTTGCTGTATGTGCCTTTAACAAAATCCATTCAAGGTCCTCAAAATGTATTGGGAACACATTGTTTCCGCTGGTTGAACTGCTGACCATAACTAATAAGAATAAAATCTCTGGCCTATTCAGAAAGTCTCTTCTTTTATTGGGAAATTCTTAGATATTATTTTAAATAAACAAATCTGTTAATGGGCTCTTTCACAGGAATGTAGTGTATGAAAAAAGATCCCTTCGGAAACTATTGAGTCTTCCTACGTTCTACTAAATCTAACTAAACCAAAAGTCTTATCGCCAAACCATCTCCACTGTGTTCCCTCAATATTTAATCAAGTATACCTCAACCTGAAGGTAAGTTTGCAGCAAAAGCCAATATGCCAGAGCAAATTAGTATTATGGAGAGGTTTCTAAAATGCATTGAAAGATTATATAGATCATGTTCTTGTGTTGTACATTTTGCATCAGATTCAAAACTCCTCAATTATCCACACAAGCCCCTCACCTGTGTGCCTCAGTTAAAAGCAGTCAAAGCATTGAGACTTGACAGTATTCTCACTCCTTCTTTTATATTATGCAGTTCAACATGGTTAGAACATCCTGACCCTGACATTGGATAAGTGATGACTTTCTGTAGCATCAGTTTTGAATTAACTAAGGTAAGGTGTTTATTATCAACAATTATAAATGTATAGCTATTTCCCTTTATACATGATCATAACCAAAGCATTGTGTGAATGTGACTTGGGGTGTAATGTGTCAGATGAGAAACAGCCCAAAGATGTCTCTTTCTGCCAATTCCGCCATAAACAGTGATTCACTCTTAAAGGCTGTGGTCCTATTGCGTTGCCAAAGTCTTGCTCTGGGGATTTTTTTTTTAAATCTTAGATAAATATGACAGACATGTAAACAATCCATTCTCATCTTTCAACCCAGTTCATGCATGCAAATTCATCAATACACAGACAAAACAATATGTCCACCCAGTCCTTGATGTCTAGCTAGAGTAAAAATAAGACTTGAATAGAAAAAGAATGAAGAATAGTGGTGAAACTTTTCTTATCTCTAAAACAGCTGTGAAATGTGAGGCCGGCTCGAGCCTACACTGGTCATATTTTCCTCAGACTTCAAGCCTGACACCTGCTTTTACAATCTGCAGAAAGAGAGAGAGGTATCCATGTGGTAACAGGCTGTACTACAAAATATACAAGAGTGCCATCTCACTGTGTTCCCAATGAACCCCACCTGAGTTTAATAAGACAAAACTACACGAGAAATAATTTTTTTAATGGTTTGGTTATTCCACGATGAGACAATGAAATGTGTTTTTGGTTATAAATTTTGGTTATAAACTCTGATCTATTAGAAAAACACTTTCTCCATGTCAACAACTTGCAACCAAATCAGAAGGACACTGTGTTCAATTGTATGATCAAAACAAGACCTGGGTTTTAGAAGCCACCCTTCAACAACATAACAACTGGAACATTGAATTGAATACATGGGGAAAACGCTAGCGCAAAAAACAAAACATAAACTTAGAAGATGTATATTGGCAATAGGCACATGCATTCCAGCCACACCCCAAAAGTCACTCACATCATTTACCTGGTATTATGGCAATTCAATGTTCTACACACAAAACCTAAACATCACCTTAAGGCATATATTGTAAATGCAATTAGTTCAAGGAAGATTTATATTACATTACTTTATAGCAAAGCCAGCTGTGTTCTTACTTCACGTTTCCATTGGCCCCAACAAACGTTACTGATTGTGCTATACCTTTACCAGCTGTATCATCCCAAGCCAAAGAACAGTCCCATAGGCAACAAACAACAACATGTGTCCTGTCAAAACTCTCTTAAGCTATTACAGGAGACATATATTGATCAAAACTGAACTGAAATGAATTATCTAAAATGTACCCAAATTACATCAAAACAAAAGCCTATGTTATATATGCTGAACAATGGACCTTAAACGACACTAAAATTGAAGACTTGGTTAAAAGCTATGCCACTATAATCCTTCCCACTTTACCCTTAATTTCCCTAATTGTGTCTCTAATCACTGTGGCTTTCACAGTTTACTGGCTGTAATGTTAAAAAGCCCATTCACCGTGGTGGCACTCTGCAGTAAATTAAATTCAGCTTGATCCTTTGATCCTGATAATAAAGAAATCAAGGGCTTAGGCATAATGAACGTTTACAATACTGTATTTAACTCACACTGACCTTTTGAAGTGTACAGCTACTTACCATGAACTATTTATTTGAACTAAGAGCAATTTTCAATGGTTCTTTGGCTGATAAGGCGTTCCTGACTTGGCCAGTTTACATTCTATTCTAATATGCAACTGACTGTTACCCAAATATAGTACAGTCTATGCATAATGTGTTGTAGTTGACATTCCGGACCACTATTAAATCTTATGGGACCATATCTGTAATTTATTTCCGTGTTGAGGAATTCTGATATGCATTAATGCTACATGGGCTATTCTTCAGCTTATGGCTTTCCAGCAAATGAGAACCATTCGAGGGCGAAGAAAGACTTACATAACTTTGCATTGTCTGTCTAGGTCTATGGAGTTTCTCTAACCCAGCAAGCCAGACCCGAGTTCACTCAGTCTGGTGACCCTTCCCTTCACAGAGACTTCCCCCCGGTGCAAAACTCTCTGTGCGGCCTGATTGGTTGATCTGCAGTGACGCTTGCTTTGTGTCTCCCAAACATTCAAGATGGCGCACCGGAGTAGCTAAAGTTTTTCCAGCAAAAACAACACAGGTCAGTTATCTCTTCTTCACTGAATGCCTTGTTGATTTAATGCTACCATTCTTCTTCTTCTGTTGCGTTCGCTTATCAGTATCTCCATTACTTTACATCCGCACAATGCAAGCTGTCTTGACGCTTTACTGGCGCTGCTTTTCTGATTGGTTTACTCCAATTACTTGCTAGGCCAACCTGAGAAATCAATTGATGCAAGTGAGTCACCAGGCTAGTACAGCAGAGAATCTGGCTTGCCAGGCTTGAGTTTCCCTGCCCCAATCTATCAATTCATTTTCTACAATCAGAGCTAATTCCCAAGACAGCCGGACTTACTATAAACGACATAAACAATCTTTTCAGTTAATCTGCTAATATGCAGATAAACCAGTGCATTCATTGTTCACTCACAGTCTTTCCACATACACACTGCCCATGGCCTTTTCCACTAAGGCAACATTGTTATAGCCAATAAAGAATCCATCAGTTTAAACAAGCTAATAGCAGACTAATGAATGGTTTGTCCTTGAAAGAACTTAGTATAAAATACTACTCACACCCATAGGGAAATGTCTAATATGGTTCCAATACTGAAAAAAAAAAATCCCTGGCGTCTAAGTGAGCTTTCACAAATTTGGTCAAAACGTAACATTGCTCATGTACACATATAAGCGAATAGAAAGTAAATTTGCTGTACAGACCTCAAAGACTTCTTCATCCAGGATCCTGGTTCCGAACACAGTGATGCCCTCAGTGTTGATCACGGCCTGGTCACTTCTGCTCAGAGGTTTGGTCACCTTCTTTTTACAGTCCACAATCATGGTTACACTCTTCTTCTCTATACTGATTGCTACACGATGCCATCTGCAAGTTTCAAAGTAAATTGAGACTGTTTATTACTATGGTTTATGTAAAAGCTTGTGTAGCATGCTATGAACAATAACTAGACAATTGCAATGAGATCTACAGTATATACCTTCTTCAGCCAAACATGAGGGAACATAAGCCAATGTCTGCTGATTTTATACATTCCTAATAACTTCTTAATAACAACATTTTTGCAATATATTGTGCAAGCTCAGTCTAAAGTATGCAGTCACATTGTTAGCATATGACTTTATAACATAATTTATTACATTGCATAAATTCATCCTAATGGGATTGAATGTGAACTTCCAGTATTTTGCATCATTAGACAGCCGTGATTTATAAAGACCAATAACTGAATGCCCGTAGCTAAATATTCTACTGTAATTAATAATTTATAAAACAATAGACTGTCATTGTTGCGCTTCCAGCACTTCATTTATCACTAGTCTGAATGGCTCCATATGGTATGAAGGAGCGAACACTTATGGGAAGACAAATTACACAAAGACTGGTGGGAAAGTTGGAGTTGTAATAAATACATTAAAAATCCCACACAGTTTTAGGGCCCATGTTGTTCTATGGGTAAACTGAGTCACTCACTTGCCGTCAGCCAGATTGATGGAGCGGAACAGGGGATACTCCTCCGGGGCAGGTTTACCGTGTTGGTCCTCGTACAGAAACACAGGGGCCCGTCCCACCTCCACGCCCAGCTGCTGGATGCCCTGCTGGTTGTACACGGACATGAGGAATGACTGGAGACCAGCCTTGGGCTTGATGGTGAACATGATGGAGAAGTCCTCAGGGAAAACTCCACCTTTGGATAAAAGTCAGTTAAAGTTAAAGTTAAATTTTGATGATTAAATCTATTCACAATACAACCTCCATAAGTATGTGTTTGATAATGTTTAGAAGTTAAGTTATGAATAAATTAGCATAACATTTTACAGTAACCTCCTGAGCATATGTGACAAGCATAAAGGTATGCTAATGTTCTTCAGAGATTGGTCTTGGCATGTAATTTAGATAGTGACGTTTACACCATGATAATAGAATATCTATATTGTAAATGAGAGTCTATAAATAAATAATTTAATAATGTGAATATATATTGTTTTTTATCTATAAGGCAGGTTTTTAGGGTCACAGACTAACTAAGCTTAGCAGCTAAAGAAATGTAACATTAGGATGTCAGCAATTTAGCTAAAGCAAAATTGGCTTATATGCTAAATTGATCTGGTGTTATTCAATGATATGAAAACTGAAATAATACCCAAATATCATGTTAAAATGTAAGTTAGCGATTCAAAATATTTATTTTAATAATTCGGCCTATATTTAGCTACACATTAGGCTGCTTTTGACATGTGAGCAGGGGTGGCATTAGCATTAACTGCATTAGCATTAACTGCATTAGCATTAACCACAGAGGCTTTGTTTTAAACCTTACCTGAATCTACCATACAACACTTGCACAGCAACTTGTCACCTCATTTTCTAATTATTCCTTTTATAGAGACCATTATGTAATTGTGCAGTTGTGAAGCTACTCACCCTCACATTACAAGCTCACGTCTAGACAACTGGAAATGTGTTTATGAAGGAACTGAAGGTGTTGTTGGCCCTTCAAGTGATTACGTTGTAGAACATTGATTTTACAAGTGTGGTAAATATAATAACATTAACACCTGTCCAACGATTCACTGTAAATGTACTAAAGCCTAACAAATAAAACATGAGCTTTCCGACTTGAGCTACTTGGGAATAAATTAATTATTTAAAATTGATTTACTTATTGACTATGAGCGTACAACATTCTCTAGTGTAGGCTACACATTATTGGATTATTATAACATACAATTACTTATTACATTCACTTCTCATGTCCAAGAATGGAAAAGATGAGCCAGTTCAAAAACAGTAGAAACTCATCAGTCACTGGGGACGTTTGGTTTTTCCACAGCTATAAGTAATGACTATTCTTCTGTAGTTTGTGTAAGGGTTTTCAGGAGTGTAGACAAGCTGGAGACCACATGCTAACACAGTCCAAGACATACTGTAGGCTACTGCGCTTCTTTGGGAGGATTTAATAAAATAAATATGATTTTTTTTTACATTAAACAGATGAGTAAGAGAGAAGATGTACAGAAGGATAGAACTATGCCAAAGACAACTTTCTTTGCATCAGGTTAAAACAAGAGACATATTTCTGTCATTAGCCTAAGAATATCAATAAACACAAAATATTATGAGCATTTTGTTTGTAACCCAACCTAAAAACCATCTGTTGTAAGTCTAATCCCCTCAAGCACAGTTGGAAGATATCTCAAAACTATTCAATAATTCAGGATTATTACAAAGACAGGTGTTTGTGGCAACATGGATTTATGATGACATAAATGAAACAGTATGAAAGATGTTTTTGTTTTGTGATTAAAATTCTTCAAAACAAAGACATTAGATGTAATTTTTGGTCTGATTTGGTTTGTTTGGTTGTGAAATCTGGGTGGCCCATGTTAAATGACAAGTGTTAATGGATAAAAGATGTGGTGATACAAGGATAACACATGTGCTCAAGAGTAAGTTGGGTTTCAATTCTTTTCCTCTAGTATGGAATGTCAGAGTCACCTCCGTGTTTGTTTTACCAGGAGTGAACTAGACATATTTTATTTAAACCTTTTTGGCCAATAAGAAATTGAATTGTATATGAATATTGTATATGGTGCATGGTTGGTGAATAGCTAAAGGCTTTCAAACATTTTCAACTTAATAAACAAGGGAAAATTACTATAGATCAGGGGTGTCCAAACTTTTTTCACTGAGTGCCACTTGCTGAAGTTCACTTCACCAAAAGTCCCCTTCAGTTGTATCCGTTTTCTGACCACTTTTGTTCAAGTTTATTCACTTATTGTCCCTCTATATTACAACAATAACCACACAGAAAAGTGGACTTGGGTTATGAAGAGTCAAATGCAGTAAAAAGACCATTTGAGCTAATTGAGAGGTAAGCCTGAGGGCCACAAGAAATTGCTCTGCAGGCCGCATTTGGCCCCCGGGCCATAGTTTGGACACCCCTGCAGTATACCTTTAACCATTGACTGCCTTTGTAATGATATCTGAAGCAAGTTGCATTTCCTTTGTATTACTGTGAGTGTATTAAGGAAAAAAATATGTGGCCGTAGACAAGAAATAAAATCCACGGCTGTGTGAACCGACGTAGCGTGATCGCAGTGTGCAAGAGTTGGCTTTCCTGGCTTCACAAATACAGACGTGTCCATTGAACACAGTGAAACAGATGACTCATCCTTCTTTAGAAAACACACCAAGCCTCTATCTCCCCTCACATCACATGACGTACGCAGCACCATTTTGGATTCACAGTCAACTTTTAAAGCACAGAAATCTCACACTGTCTGTTGCCTCTCTCCGCGCTCCAAGTTTTAAAGCAATCTTCCCCCATCTTTGTTTTTATCGATTTGCGCTCCCAGACTGAAGAGATGGAGGGTTATCTCACAGTCTTAGAGCAGTGCTGTTGTGATTATGGCTCCAGTCCAACAAACTGCTGCTGGTAAAAACTCTTAAGTCGCCTTGGGAGCTAGGTGGACTAATCACTAGGTGGACTAAACACCACAAATGTGTAGAAATGTTTAAAAATTGGAGATAGAGTATTGATTAGGCTTGTTGTAACAGTAGTGGCCAGGTGTAGAGAATAGTCACAGAAAGGTAAGAATATTTCACTTTGGGGGAACATCATTTAAGTAGAACCAGGTGATAGTCACTTATAGGTTATATTACATTTTGTGAACTTTTGTAATTGCACCCACAACTCAAATTGTCCTAACTTTTTCTGAATGCACTGTATGTAGGATTGTAGTTTTCACATTTCACTATTTTGTGGATCTAAATATGATTCCATTGCAGCATCAGAAGTGCATTTACTTTCAGGCCAACATTGTAATTATATCGGCAAAAACAGCGTGTCGCCGATATTATGGAATCACGTCGGTGTTCGTCCGCGTCAGCAGATCCTAGCTGTGAACGTGATAACTCAAAAACGAATTGCTGGATCAGTTTCAACATTTGCACACAGGTACATACCATAAAGACGCCGAACTGTATTGATTTGGGTACTTATACAATGAATATTAATTAAGTAATTAATTAATTATGAACCAAAACTGTGAACGCAATAACTCAAAAAGTCTTTGCTGGATCTTTTTCAACTGTTGCACACAGGTACATATCATGAAGATGCAGAACTGGATTGAGTTTGGTACATCTTCGATTA